>NTHP01000112.1:971297-985206 GCA_003416845.1 Oplegnathus fasciatus | reverse complement strand
AATGGCTTTAATGGAAACTAGGAAGCAGGACGATTTCTCTCTGGTGTGTTTGAGAGAGAGAGAAACACAGAAAGACAGCAGCGTTAGCATGACTAATGGAATCAGCAGCACTGGTAGTGTAAACATAACCAGAAAAGTGCCTTGCTTTCGGTACAGTACAGTACTGTGCTTTCAGCTAAACGTGGGAATGAATGGCAAGGAAAGCATTGCAGTGAGGATTGCTGGCGGTCCAATACGTTAAAAAATGCTTGCAAACAAAGGAACTCTTACTGACACAGAGTAAAAATCTGCATTATTTGGCAAGTTGTAAATGTCGTAAAGACATGGGGCAGCAGGTCAGACAGCTTCACAATATTAGATACACATGAAAACCCCTCGCGTGGCCCCAGAGCCCACATGGTGAAGTAGCTCCGTCTAAAGTACACGCACAGCTGTAGTGACAGCAGCTGCCCTTAACCAAATGTTAAACAGCAGCACCCAGCCAGGCTCTGCTAACTTTAATCAAATACAGCACCTGTTGGAAACATGGCTCGACTGCACTGCATGTACACACACATACACACACATGTTGGCATACCCCCTCAATTGCTTTTGCTCCGTGGTTTTCTTTGCAGTGAGCGGTGTGTGTGTGAGTGACTGTGTGCACACATGCTGCTGCCTGCATGTGTGTGTGTGTGTGTGTTCCCTCACGCATGGGATGGAATGGCTTGGTAAATAGAGAGAGCAGCTGTCCTCCATCAGAGATGACTCTCAATAGGCCTCTCTCTCTCTCTCTCTCTCTCTCTCTCTCTCTCTCTCCCACCTCCGCCCTCCCTCGGCTCCATCTCTGCACCGAGTAATAACACTGTTTAGTGCGTCAACAAGCCGGCATTGTGATCGCCATCCTCATTGCTCCTGCTGCACTTACATATTGTTCTGCTCAGCACGTTCCCATGGCAACTCACCCAACAACACCAATTGCGTCTCACCAGGAAGCAACGTGGCCGCAATTTCATTTAATAACATAGACCTATGGAGGGTGATATCCAAAACAAGCAGGCTGTGACAAAGAACATAAGACAGAAAACACCAAAACAACACTTGTTGCCTCGTGTGAGTGTTCACAACTGAGAGAGGGTGACGTAAAAAAGAGTCAAGTGTTATGGATTTCTCAAATCAGCACCTCCACCTGGTGGGGGAAGTGTATATTACATAATAAACACACAACTTTCAGCACAGATTCAAGATGATCTTTCACTGAAGACATTAAAAGGTTAGTATGAGGGTCAAATAAGCGAGCTGAGGCTGCTCTATTAGTCACCAGAATGAGATTTCAGTCCGAGCTGACTGTGGCTGTGTCATACAGGCTTTCATCAATCATCATCGGCTGACCTCGCTGTGACTGGCATAAATGGGACATGTCAGCCCCCTTTACTCTCTCTTCACAATCTGTGTGTGGCTGACGGACAGTTTCCGTTGAGAGCATCGTCACTGTTGATTCATGTGGGAAGAAACGACAGGAAACAAGGGGAGCCTTGCAAATCAGCATCAACACCAGCAAGGGAGGAACATGAGCGAGAAGTGAAGTGAATTGATTTGGCAGAGGCAGATGAGAGAGGTGCTCATGGTACTTGTCCAGATAACATGGGACATTTTTTTACTCTATTTTAAACAAAATATTATCACATGTGAGCCAGTGGAAGCCAAGTGACCACAAGCGATTCATGGGACACATGGAGCACACTCGGACATACCTCCTATTTGTGCGCACACACACACACACACACACACACACACAACAGCATCACACTGACCCAAAAGAGCACACAGACATGCACACATATACAAACACACTGTGTAGCCATACATGGATGTGAACATTCATTCAAAACAGAAACATACACAAAGTATGTCCTGCTGAAGCCGTTACAGCTCCCTGGAGGAAGCATCTGGAGACAAGGGGCCACAATGAGAGAGCGAGAGAGAGAGGAGGGAGGGTGACACCTCCATCACACACACACACACTTGTCAATGGTCTCACCTACATCCAGATTTCACACATTGTGTAAGTGCTACAAGCTATGCTAGGTCACAACCACTCACACATGCGGCTGCAACCACTTCACTATTTCCACTCTGGCTTTTTTCTTGTCTGTTTTAACAATACTCACACTAACACTCATAAAAATACCATTAAGAAACAGACAGCATTGCCTCACTAATGACTTTAGCATAATGTACAACACACACACACACACAAGACAAACTCTTATCAATTCGATATGTATATTGCTTACAGCATCCTGCGGGGAAAACAGCGTCAGAGGGGCAGAAAAAGTAAGGATTTTTATTTGCTCTTTGCTAGTGGACTGACGCTGGGCTTTCTCTATCCTGTTAGCTGAAGGAGGGACTGACTGATGGCCGAAGCGGGATCAGAGCCACAAGGGACAAGAGTAGTACTGTTCAAACAGAGCTCTTTCCTGTTTTCACACCAAAGAAGAATGGAAGAATGCAAATGGAGGAAAAAAGAGAGGGAGAAATGTCTAAGAAATAAGTTTCTGTGTCACCACAGGATCAGAGCTTCAGAACGATTTTCCCCCGCAATGAATGTCTTACTTTTCGTGCGGCGAACGTGAAAATGAAAATGTGTAAAGACAGAGCAGACAGAGACGGGGAATGGAAAAGAGGTGGTGACTGGGCAACAACCTGTAAGGACAGAAACATTTAACTGGAAACAATGGGACAGACGGGGGTGGAGATGGTGGGCACAAACAGAGGCAGAAAAGCCTGCAAACACAACAGGCACAGAGCAGATAAAGAACAGATCAACCAAAACAGGTCCGCTAAGCTGCTACACAAACCCTGCGGAGCTCCCAGCTCCAGCTCCAAACCCCAAAGAAAACATGCAGTCAGCAAACAGGACAGAATGAGAGAGTGGAAAATACCATAGAGGGGAAAATAGAGGCAGGCTCTTACAGAATAGACACTCGATCACAGTAAAAAAAACGCTGATTGAAGAACCTTAAACTGAACTTTCCATCCAAAACAGAAGCATGAACTCATCTGGGCCGACAGTTTCCGGAGAGTTTGTCTTACCTGAGAATTTGTCCCCCTCCATAACCAGATCACTCCCTCCACAGCCACATGTAGTGTCTGCTCTTTGACTCCACTCTCTTTCTCTCTCTCTCTCTCTCTCTCTCTGTCTTTTTTTGGACTTCCCTCTCTCCCTCCCTCCCTCCCTCTGTTCCTCTTCCTCCTCTTCTTACTCTCTCTTTCCTTTTGGGCTCTCTGTTCTCCCTCCCTCTCCCCAGTTTGATTCCTTCAGTGTGTCTCGCTAATGAATTCAGAATTACGACATCCCCATGTGCTGATCATATGTTGCATTCACCGCTCTCCCTTTCTCCCTTTCTCTCTCTCTCTCACCCTCTCTTTCCTCTGATGAGACCAAAAGACTGAAGCAGCATTGTATCTTGAAAATAGAAACCATTAGCTCCGCCATGTGACACGGACAGGCTCCTTACAGACTAAAATAACCCGCTGGACTTGCAAACTCTTCCGTCAGCTAACTTATAATGATCCTTGTGTGTGTGTGTGTGTGTGTGTGTGTGTGTGCTGTGGCCTTGATTCATTTGATACCAGCAGAAATCTTGTCAAGCTGGAGTGAAAGATGTTCCCCGGACTGCGTCTAGACTTCCTCATGATGAGTCGGATACAGCTCTGCTTTTGTGAACGTGTGGTAGGATGATAGCCTGTTGAAATAATACTGACGTGCAAAAACAATACAGGATGGAAGCAAAGTGAAGGGACCTCTATCAAAACACACTTCCCAGGAATGTTTTCAAGGGTTAATGCAGTTGTGCCTGTGTTACTGGTGAGGAAAAATGACAGCAAGAGCGAATATTCGAGACTAGTGAGTGTGTGTTACGTGACCCGTCTCTGTGTTCAGGAAACTCAGATGACCTCTGACTTTTGGCACGTCCCTCACACTGCGCCGGGGGTCAGAGGTCACATGGCAAGCGTCTGAGCTCTGATAGAGAGATCAAACGCACTCAGACATGTCAGTCTGATGTCTTGTGCAACACACATCGCTACAGTGACCTTGTGTATTGCATGTTGACCTGTGTGTAGCCTGCGTGTTTGTGTATTCCTGTTAGCATTTAGTGTGTGTTTGTGTGTGCTCATTTTTCATTTATATATCTGTCCCCAGTCATATCTTCATTCATTCTTTTATTAAAGCCAGCTGCCTAATTTTGATGAATTGGTGATGAAATAAAGAAAATCTGCAAACTGGCGGCCCCAAATGGCCAAAATATGTAACTGCGATGGCTTGAAAGTTGCCATAAGTAAAGAGCACACAATTTACACACCTAGCAGGAGGTGTGAGCTAATTAGGCACACAGTTCTGATGACTAAACACTGAAAATGGAGGCTTTCCAACCCAGGCGGTCTGTGTTGTATCACACCAAATAATACAGAGATGAGAGAAGCTGCTCTGGATGGAGTGCTCCCTCCCTCCTGTTTATGAAATACATTCTCACATTCAAGTCATCATTTCGTTGCCAAAAGCTGTGAGGTCTCAATAAAGGTGGATGGGATGTTCTGTACTAGTTACTCTTTTGGATCTAAGATGAAAAGGTGAGCACATTTTAACATAAAATCTTGCTTATTGTGGATTAAAGACAATGCAATGAAACGGCAAAAACAAAAACAAATCTTTAGCCAAATGAGATGAGGTGAGAGTAGACGGAAGCACAGCTTTCTTATTAAATGTAACAATAGCAATAATTTTAACATTATTTTGTCACTGTTTGATAAAATAACCTTAAAACAAGACATGAACACCTCATATTGTGATCAGCACTAATTCTGTACGTGAGCGTGTCCCATACAGCAGGATCTGCTGACTGCCAGATCTGCACACATATCAACAATAGGGACAGTGTTGGATAGACCCTGTGTGTGTTTATGTGTGTGTGTACATGAGTTGAGGTAACAGTAAAGCATCCTCCCAAACACCCGCCTGCCGGCTCGTAAATCTGCCCTGTTGGCAGATGTTTTGTACGGGGCATCTCCCTCCAAATGCCAATGAGCACACACACACACACACACATACACACACACATACACACACTTATACACACATGCCCTGTGGCGACTGCATCAGCGTCAGGGAGGTCTGCTGACAAGCAGGGCCTTATCCTCAGCCTTAAGCGCTTCCCAACAACCTGTATGAGTGTGTATCCGCTTATGCATATCTGCGTCTGTGTGTGTGTGTGTGTGTTTCTGTCTGTCGGCATGCTTTTGTGTGTGTGTCTGTGTGTATATATATGTGAATCTGCTCACTTCTTGCCTGTCTGTCACTCTGGTTCACAGATAGTAAAATACAGCAGCTCAAGAACTCAAGATGCTCTGATGCTGAAAATAACAGGCATTATCAGTGTAATAATGTGCCCTCACAGTTTTCTCCAGGTGTTTAGGCAGATTCTGAACACTGTTCGGGTCAAATCTATTTAACATCTGTTTCTATAGACTAGACTGGGTAGTAGGAAGTAATTATGCTCACTCATATCTAACAATAAAATTCCTCTTGGGTCCTCAAAACATTAACAATGCTCATGTTGCTGTCCTTGTTCACTCTTTAAACGTCTTTCTGTCTTGCTCATTTCTTTGTATTTAATCACCTTCCACAGAAGTATATGCTGACATAACCACATATGCTCTCCAGATACTCATCTGTGTTTACACACATCTGTATTCGCAGAAACACACACAACCACCATGCGCTGTCAGATTGTGTCTGCTGTCGCATTGCCTGTCAGCTTCAGCAGGAAGAATCCACATCCTGGGGCCCATTTCACAAAAAGAGACACATGTGTGAGTCCTAGTCTTAGTTAAAGGTGTCAAAATGAACCAAAGAGGAAATGGTCTCATGTTGCAAGTCACAGTTTGTTTACAATCTGTGTGAAACCTAGTGTGTGTGTGTGTTTCAGTCCCCCTCCTCTCTTCCCTCTCCCTCCTCTCTATGTGCTGATGCTGCAGAAGGCCCTTGACTCTTCCCACTGGTAGAAGATGCCTCTGTGGTGAGCCACAGCCACAGCTTCAGCCTGCATGCCAATACTGTATATAGTTTTCATCGACTTATTTTTATACACAGTTTGAAATTGCACATTAAAAAGCCTGAGGGGAAACATTAGAAAACATCAGAAAATGTGATTTTAGAAAGTATTGCAAAAATATTATTATTGAATATTGCAGACATGTTTTTATGCTTGGCTAATGAAAGTCTGTTTTCATTTCCACACCTGCTTTCACTTCTTGTTTTATTTTTCTAACAGTGTAGGTAGATGCAGCATCGGCGCATTGCTGTTGTCCACGATGCCTCTGCTGCAGCAAGAGGCAAAAAAGTAAAGACTAGAAAAAGGCGACACAGCGGGGGTGGATAGATGCAAAAAAAAAAAATCTGAAAAACAAAAAGCAGCAAAAGAAGTAGCAAAGAAATGTCATGATATATCCGAGTATCAGAAGAGCTACTGCTGCTCTTTTAATTATGTAATCTTGTAAGGTCTTCTGTTCTACTTAGTTGACAGAAACACAAACTAATTTTCAAAAAATCCAATTTTCTTTTGATGGCTTTTGGGGAATTTTGCTTAAAATACAAGGAAGAAGCACACATTTATACACACTAAAAACTAAAAGTCTAAAAACTAGACTAAACCCCCCCACACACACATACAGACATGGATACAATCACTCAGACATCAGCATGTTTTCTGTTCTTTGTAGGACACTCTGCCATTCCTCTGTTTCTAAAACTGTCTTTATCACTGCGTCTGTGATCTGCTGTTTACCTGCTATCAACTGTTGGCTGAAAAGGAAACCTGCTTTGCCCTCAGTGTTACCACATCCCTCTGCTAAAGGTCGACAACAGTGACTTGCATAATACTTAACAGGAAGAGTGAGTGATTAAAAGACTTTGACAATGACCAAATTTGGATGGATGACAGATACATAGACATGGATCTGTCAGTCTCTTGGATGTGTGGATGCAATAAATTATTTGTACTAGAAATGCACTTACTGAATGTATGGATGGAAGGATGAATGGACAGATGTACAGTATGTATAGATGAAAATGACAGGGGTGCAGTCTACTTACTGGGACTGGTGATGCCAGATCCCTCTCTTTCTGTTCTCCTCGCCCGAGCGCTGGCTGATCTCGCTGTAAAAGGGATACAGAAGTGCAAATGAGTAAAAATCAAGAGAAACTGTATGACAATCAACAGATGTACCATTACACATTCATTAAAAGAGGCTCAGCATTAGGAGAGCACTATTGCACATGCTCTGATAAATACTTCACTGCCTACAGTTCTATGTTCTGGGTGCCTGGTTTGCAGGTTTGTTTTTTGGCCAATAATCTACAGTTGACATGTGGAAAAACAAAGTCCAACAATGTTTGAAAGGTCGCCATTTTTGTCTCACCACCGGGTAACTGACATTTAGCTATTGAAGGACAGCCAGACATTTTTTTCTCAATTTCATTTGCGGTTTGTTTGTCATTTCTGTGTGTATGATGTGGAAATAACTCAGACCAAACTTGCATGTGGAGCAAAATGCATGAAGTGGAATTGTAAAAAAAAAACAAAAAACTGCATGGCACAGTGTGACAACTCTGCAGCTATAACAAAAAATAAATCTATTGCATGTATTTTTAGAAAGGTCACATTTGTTTGCCCAACAGTACAGTAAAATTATGCTGATGGAGAACCCTTATATATCTGGATGAGGCTTTGGCATGTGTCTATGATCACGTAAAAAGTGTCCAAACAATACACATGATTAATAATCAGAGCCACTATTTTCATATAAATGCCAGGCTATAACAAATTTGTCAAAGGGGAAAGTCAAAGGCAAAGACAAAGCACTATAAACACCAGGTAAGTTAATATAATAGCAACAAGCGCTAATCACAGTGAGGGCCAATAAAAGTGTAAAACAATCTGAACTCTGCAGGTGAAAAAAGCCATAAATGAGCCTAGGTTATCTTCTAGTATTGATTTTATCTTTTCAAAGGAGTGACAACTGCAGGAAACAACTGAGGATAAGACGCAGACAGATATGTCACTATGATATGATGATTTCAGTTACCTGATACTGGTCTGGTCAGCGTCCAGCGCGCTTAGAATTTAGAAAACCGAATGGTCTGCATCCTAATTCATGCTCATCTTACGGCTCCCAGCGCCAACAGCCAGGTCCTGCATGACGCTGGCTGGTTTAGAAATCAGAGGAATGTCACTTCCTCTTGGCTGACGCTCTGGTTCCTGACACTAGTGGAATGCTCCGGATAATCTCTCATTGATCAGCTCTGGTGTGTGTGTGTGAGTGTGTGTTCAGTTCTGCTGAATCACCAACCATTGCATGACGTGGTGGTGGTGGTGGTGGTGGTGGGGTGGGGTTGGGGGGGAGCCAAACAGGGACGCAATTGTTGTTGTCTGTTCAGATGGGTGATTCAGCTCCATTAGAAGAATGGTGATGTCTATTTTCTGTAAAGTAAATGACTAAATGGTACGTGTGACTGCATGCTTTAATATTTCAAGGCCATGTTCATTTCAAGAGTAAAACGATCATAATAGAAATGAGCTCATTATTTTTGTTGTGCTATTCTTGATGTTTTTTAAATCATGTGTTTAAGAGGCAAGCCTCAGATGCAGATGTATTTTTAGTCACGGTGGCAGCGTGGCAATGTCAGTCAGAGGATTGGTTGGTCTTTCCATCACTTCATTCCAGACTGAAATATCTCTTCAATTATTGGATAGTTTGCCACGAAATTTGGTACAGACATTCATGGTCCACAGACTATAAATCCCAATGACTTTGGTGGTCCCCTGACCTTTCTTCAAGCGCCACCATGAGGTTCACATTTGTGGTTTTGATTGAAATGTCTCAACAACTATTAGATGGATTGCCATGATATTTGGTACAGATGTTCATGCCCCCCTCGGGATGAACTGTAATAACTCTGGTGATGCCTTAACTCTTTCTCTACCACTACCAGTAGGTTAATTGGTCCAATACTTCAGTTTATGACCACATTCCTGCAAAACTATTGACGTTCAGCCTCAGCTGTACTTTGTGTTTAGCGCTAATTAGCAAATGTTACCATGCTAACAGGCTAAACTAAGATGGTGAACATGGCAAACATTATACCTGGGTAACATCAACATGTTAGCATTTTCAGTGTGAGCATGTTAGCATGCTGCTGTTAGCATTTAGCTCAAAGTACGGCTGTGCTTAAGTAGCCTCACAGAGCTTCTAGCATGGCTGTAGACTCTTAGTCTTGGTTGATTAATATATTAAATCAATTAGTCAACCTAACAATAGCTTTGGTTGTGAAGAGAAATCTTTATAAGTCGTCATTTCATTGTACGTGTGTTTCATGTGAACGAAGAGTAGATACAAATAGACCCACTATTGTAGCCTTCTACTTACTGATACTTAATGTATTTATCAATAACAGTACTTGAGGCTGAGAATCGCCTGATAAAACAGTGAAGTGATGTAACAAGATGCTGTATCTCTCTTAGACCAACCACAAACTTGTTCCTTTCTTTCCACCAACCCCCAACACCCCTCCTCTTTTCCTCTCCTGCATCAACCCAGTTGGTGCAGTTCAGATGAGGTAAGTTCATCCGGTGGCTGGTGAGTCAGTCGTCCCATCCTGTTTTTAAGTTCTTAGAAATACTTCCTACCGCAAATCAGTGTACAACATGACATTCATTTTCTGCCAATAATGCCAGCAAACATAGTGGTTTTCCGCATGTGTTGTCACTGGTTTCAACACAAAGACAGCTGGTCCGGGGGAAAGGGAGTGAATGTGCCACTATATGACTGGAAGATGTGAGTAAACCTCCTGTAATGTGTGTGTGTGTGTGTGTGTGTGTGTGTATGTGTATGTGTATGTGTGTGTGTGTGTGTGTGTGTGTGTCAGAAAGAGAGAGAGACATGTTCGACAGAGTGAGAGAAGGAGAGAGTTTGAAGTCATTCACTCTCTGTGAGAGGAAAATAAGTAAAAAACAGAGATGATGAAATGTGCAGCATCTCTGTCTCTTTATGTCTGCTTCAGAGACAAACAGAGATCAGTATCCTGCCACTGCCAGCCCCATGAGACAGACAATTTGTGTCGCAGGTGAGACCAAACAAAGTGAAGCTACCTTCATCAGAACTGCTTGTCAGATGGTCGAATAGCTTCGGAAACCCTGACTTTTTACATTCTTAACACAACAATTTCTGTCACTTTTGAACAACATGACACTATGAATGTCTTCCAGGAGAGACTGTCTGAAAATGTGCGGCGTTATCCCTGTTTTTAAACAATATCATGTCCCCCCCACCCCTCCATGAGGGCTGGCTTCAACCTTCAGGTGTGGCCGTTAGAAATAAACACTTCTACATACCAACAAGGTTGGACAGCATGTTGTACGAACTAGGTCTTTTAAAGCACAACCTGAACCTGAAGAGGCAAGAACTCACAGGAATGTCTCATGGTAATGGCCCACAAAGGCACAGTGAGAGTAAAATCCACATGTTACCTGAAGTGAGAACTGTTGTCCTAAATGTACATAAACGATGAAAATGACGGATATATCTGGTAACACATTTGCTGTAACCCCCACCCGTTACTCTGACACCTGCAACAATCTTATTTGTTCCAATTAATCAACATCATCATCACCGGCTGTTCCAGATTAGACAGCAGAGTCGTGGTAATGTGTTATAATTACATTATTCTCTCAGGTAATACAGTTGTGTAAAGCATAAGCGTTTACTTTTCACCAATAACATTACAGATACTGCTGTTATACACAAAAAAAATTACTGAACACATTGAATTAAAACTTACAATAATGTTTATTTAAGCAAAATCATGTTTGCATTGGCTCATTTCTACTTGGCGCGCAACAGCCTCTGCACAGTTTTCAGGAGTGAAGATTGTGAATAAAATTGGCAGAGGAGGCTGGATGCTTTGATGAGTGGAGAGGCTCTCCTTATTTTTAATTTATATCATGTAAATGATAAGAATATTGCAGTAAAATGAACCTGTCCGTGTGTGTGTGTCCAGGTCAGAATAACCTGTCTACAGCAGCAAACTCAACAGCCTTGTCGAAACGCTGAAACAGAAAACCTGTCTGTGTCAAACTAATGGCAGAAGTCCACGTCCTGCTATGGAAAATGGTGAGAATATCTGAGCTCTAGTGAAACTGCTTAAAATCAATTTCCAGCCATCTGTGCAGCAAATAACACAGATTTAACTGATGAGACTTTCCTGCAGAGCGGAGGAAATGCTGCTCATGTATACAGTAGAGTTTTTACAGTAAATGTTAATCTAAAGTTGATGTGAATGTCAGTAACAGAGCTGCTTCTGGCTTCATTGTTGATTCAGAGAGGAAGTATTGACTCATTTTTTAAATCACTAACCGGGCGTTCAGACTGTCAAAGGTGCAACAAAGAGTCGATCTTGCTTTAAGTGCAAATCATCAATCTGCCGTGAGCCAAGTGGTAACACCATCAGTCTATTATGCGAGTGTGTGCATATCTACGTGTGTTTTAGAGCTTTAAGTGTGCGGAAAAATGACAGAACAAATAAGAGCCAGCCAAGTCTTTCAAGCCTTGCAGCCAAAAAGCATGCCTGTGCCTATTTACTCTTCTAGCTGGGAATACAGCTTGAGAGAGGTGAGGCGAACACACACACACACACACACACACACACACACACACACCCTCACAACACAAAGTGCTTCAAACAGACCAAGAAAAGTTTACCATCTCAACAAAATAATGTGCCACAGGAGCCGTAACAACACCACAAAGTCGTGTTGATAAGATGAGGTTTGGCATTGAAGGGATATAATTCAACATTGCCAGTAGTAGTGTGGTTTAAAGTGAGGGCAAAGTACTGACAGACAGAAAGCAAATACGCATTAGCCAATCACAGAGAGCTTAAATACAAACTAAAAGAGTGACACCTGCAAAGTTAAACTCTTTGCTGACACAAAGGTGTGTATGTGTGTGTTTGTATGTGCAGAGTCTGTGGCTGTACTCACCTGCTCAGTCTTGTCTGGGGCCACAAACACACACAGCAAATATCACTGTTTGAACAGGTTTCATAAAAATCTCCCGACAGTATGATCCATGTCTTTTTTCACCTCAGGGGGATTTGTAACCTTCTGAGGTCATATTTGCCTTATGACACTGCTATGTACAACAGAGATCATTATGTGCACATGATACATGAAAAGAATGAGAGTTTTGTTTATGCTAATGGGAAAAAACCCCACTTTGAGCAGTGCTGCAAGTCATATTGTGGACCAGAGTGAATGCATGGCTGCCTGTGTATTTACTATGGGCCTCAACTGATTGATGTCAATTGCACTGCTTGGTGGAGCCGTGTATGTGTGTGTGTGTGTGTGTGTGTGTGTGTAACATGACCGGTCAAGTGCATGGCTATGCCTGGACAAACATGTCAACTGATTAGTTATTGGTCTCAGATGACTAGAGAAGGTAAACAGGGGGCAGAGGGTGCAGCACTTTAACGCACTTGAGACACGAGAGCAATCACACACACTTGAATGAAGGCCTGCGAACAGACACACAGACAAGGGCGGAGTGGTGCGCAAAACATACACTGTGATGCATGCTCTGTCTCTTTCGCACACACAACTACCTGAGATTTGTGTTTGCAAAAGGAGGCGACGCCGTGTCTCATGTGAGCAGGAGGTGAAGGATTTTTACCTTCCTTCTTTCTTTCCCTCCCTTTCACCCCGTCCTCTTTTACTTCCACCTTTCCCTTCAGGGCTAGGTGGTGTTTTGATTAAAACATTAATCAACTGCGTGGCAGACATTGTTGAAGAGTAGCAACAGCAGTGTGATGGAAGAGGTGTTTTTTTTAAAAACTTAATTAATAATAATTGCTGTCATTTCATTCTTCCCACAGTTATAAAGCTATCGTCACTAAACACTGTCCTCTGTTACATCTACTGGTTAACACGCTTGTTTGACACTAACTCTGGGTTTTTTGGTGTGTTTAAAAAAAATGATTAAGCTTTGTGAGCTTTGTTAGATTAAACAGAGAAATTGTGTTGTAGTAGAAGTGAGGATATATTCAGTGAAAGCATATACATTTTTCTACCGTATTTGATTTGGCCATTATTTATTTTATCAATTAACAATTTCTCAATGGATTTTGCTGAAATTTTACTGCATCACGGTATATGTCAATATCACAATTTTAGTCTATAGAAAGCCATGGCTATTCATATTCAAAAGCCATGAGAAATCAACAACTGCATGTTCAAGATTCAAATTTAAAATTCAAATATAATTAACGTGAGGGGTTTTTATTAGATTAGATTAAAAGAATACATGTTATAAGTTCTGATCCTGTGTCCCTGTGTTTATTGTTAATTTATCTCTTGTTATATGTTAAATATATGTGAAAACATATATATATATATACAGTGGTGGCCAAAATTATTAGAACACTTGGCATATTTAAGAGGTTTCAGTTGTTTTTGTTGAATTGGCCATTAAAATACCCATAAAACGAATGAAATATCTACAAAGTCATCATTATGCTCTATAAACCATAGAATAGAGCCATCATAAGGAGATTTAGGTCATTTTCCTTACAAAAAACAAGCTAGACCTATTTCACTGTCAATGTCACACAATGTTCCTTCACAGAAGAAGCCAAATTACTTGTGTAATCATTGTCAGGTGTGATCGTGGTTAAATTGATGGTGATGCAAGAGTCTTAGGACACAGCTGTGTGATTCTTTTGCATGTACAAGGCCTCTGCTGCTCATTAAGTGATTGGTAACGTCAGGGTTTTGTCACTGAGGCCACACCACCAACTGGTATAAATTCAAAGCCT
>NTHP01000112.1:940540-966577 GCA_003416845.1 Oplegnathus fasciatus | reverse complement strand
GGGGGCAAGGAGGCTCAGAAGAAGATGAAGGGATAGTAAGCAGTGCTGGAAAGAAAGGGGGATGAGAAAGGAAGAGCTGGAGGAGAAGAGAGACAAAGGAAGGAGAGAAGAAGTGTCACAAGTATCAAGCAGTGATGGTTAGTGAGAATATCCATCAGACAAACAGCCTTGGTTCAAGCCTCAGGGCAGCCAACATTTCACTGCTGAGGTGTCTCTGAGCGAGGCAGCAACATCAGACTTTACCTGCACGACCAGTACAATCACAATATAGTCTTCCAGGGATCTTTGATGAGCTGCAAGCTGTCTAATACCCCAGTTACGATAACCTCTGTGTCTTATAAAATACTATTTCGCAATAACCACAATCAGATCCAGCCAGTCCCAGAATAAACTGAAGCAATGAGCTTGTGTAGATTTGATGCAGATGCATAAATCAAGTCATTCTTCAGGGTATTCGTGGGGAGGAGTGAAGGAACTGCACCATAAAACTGTCAATCAAAGCAGATTGGAGTAAACAGTATGGCATTATAATATTTTACTTTTCTTTCTTCCACCAACTATAAATGAATCCTGCACGACCTGTGTGCATGTTTTCTGTTTTAGTGTCACTCTAGATAAAACCTGCAGCAGCATGCGTGCCACGAGCTGTTACATTTAACTTTCTTCTTTGTTTCAGTTCTTCAGAGCATGAAAGAAACTCACATTTCGCCTGAAGACTTACAGAAGAATGAGCTCAGCTCTCTGTGCCACCTCTCTTTCATGATGTCATATAAGGCTAGAGTCAGACCCACACCCACAGATCCATGTGTGGGCCTTTTTTTTTNTTTTTTGCAAAGGGAAAGAAAATCCAAAAGAAGAGTTTGTTCACAGGAGCAGTGATGAAAAACGTATCCATGGTTAATGCTGTTACACATTTACCTGAAATTATGTAAATCCTTTCTCCCTCTCTGTTTTCCAGCTCTCTATCACAGGGGCACACTCGTGCACTTACACAGCAACTACAGCCTGATGATATCTTATAAGAAAACACGTTTAACCCTTGTCCCGTTATCTAAAAGCAGCATTCTTACCTGTATATGAAGATTTCCTCATGATTGTAGATGTTTCCTCTCTTACTCGTTAAGTCGTATTACTGTTTGGAAACGTTAACACTTGATGAGTAGCTCCTGTTTCTCAGTGTGTGTCAAGGGCACGTTCGCATCCGTAACTTTTCCAACTGGTTTCTTTTTGTGCGCTCCTCTCTTTCCACTGCCACTTCAGGACGGTCAGCTTTTCAAACGCACCTAGGCGCAGGTAAATTCACTTCTTATGGAACTTCCTGAAGCTATCGCCGTCTTAACTTCCACTTACCGAGGTAATTCCTACCGCGAACCACTTTGGGAGACAGTCCGTTGGGAATAGATACAATCACACCTGCGCTCCTGACGCACGCCCAGTCCAGGAGCGGGAGTGGTTTACTGTACAGTAACTGTGGGAGGCTTTCACATGTCAAAGCTCAGAGGTGGAATAAAGGCATGTTTAAATATTATTAGCTGTGGGCTTGTGGTTTGAAGAGAGCTATCTGAAGGAAATTAATTAAATTGGACAGCTCAGTAATCCTGAAATTCAGCAATGCTCGGGTCTGCTTTGTTGCGCAACTTTTAAAGCGGACATGCGCGCATGTGAATGATAAGACATGATAATCATCCTTAAAATTAGACAGGGAATCCCTCTCTTTGTGTGTATGTATAAATTGATATGATTTATTAAGGAGCTCGTGCCATCACCCACACATCACACATCATGTGTATTGTGTCGGCTGGCTTGTGTGTGTGTATGTGTGTGTGTTTGGTATGGGCTAATGGGGGAACAATTTGTTGGTAGTACAAACTTTGCGGCTGGGTGGGGCCACGTGTTGAGTTAGCCCACATCTATTCAGATATCCAGCTGTGCCCACGGCCTTTAACCTCTTTAAATGTCAAACCGTGGAAACCTGCTTCGTGTTCATAAGACCTGAACTCACACTCTGCCACAAAGAGCCGCAGTTCTGAGCTGCAGGGACCTCTTGTGGCTTCTCCTTGGTCTCATCCTCTTTTTCTCAGCACTTTGTCTGCAGTCTGTGCTCAACTGCTCAACAACAGCAGATATATTATATATCTATAATATCTGGCATGTCCAGCTCTGAACCCTAATTACTCATTCAGGCAGAGTGACTATTGAAAGCATGTTACATTACATTATATTTATTTAGCTGATGCTTTTATCCAAAGGGACTTACAATACGCGGATACAACCCAAAAACTGTAAGAATATAAGTCTATCAACTTCATCAAATATGCTGAACTGCTTCAAGTGCTTCATTCAGAAACAATAAGAGATAAAGAAAGAGGAAGGGGTTTGGGGTTTTTTTTATGGGCCAAGGTGCAGTCTGAACAGTTTTCAGTCTTGAGGGAAGATGTGTAGAGTTTCTGCTGTCCTGATGTCAATGGGGAGCTTGTTCCACTGTTGTGGAGCCAGGACAGCAAACAGACGTGATTTTGTTGAGTGGTAGCTAGGCCCCCCTCGTAGTCAGGGAGTAGCAAGCCGTCTGGCGGTAGCAGAGCGTAGTGGATGAGCTGGGGTGTAAGGTTTGACCATATCCTGGATGTAGGATGGGCCTGAGCCATTCACAGCACGGTAGGCAAGTACCAGTGTTTTGAATCAGATTCGAGCAGCTACCGGTAGCCAGTGCAGGGTGCGGTGGAACGGTGTATTGTGGGAGAACTTGGGTAGGCTGACAACCACTCAGGCTGCTGCATTCTGGATCAGCTGGAGAGGTCGGATGGCACCTGCAGGCAGACCAGCCAGGAGTGAGATATCCTGATGTTGTGGAGAATTAATCTGCAGGAGCAAGGCTGCTGCAGCGATGTTTGCAGCGAAGAACAGCTGGTCATCCAGTGTCACATCCGGGTTCCTCGCAGTCCGAGCCGGAGACACTACAAAGTCCCCAGAGGTAATGGGGAGGTCATGAATGGGAGATTCCTACCCTGGAAGGAGAAGCAGCTCGGTCTTGCCAAGATGCAGACATCCACTGAGAGATGTCAGCCAGACACGCAGAGATCTGTGCTGCCACCTGGGTTTCAGACCGGGGAAAAGACAGAATAAGTTGAGTGTCATCTGCATAACTGTGATAGGAAAAATCATGTGAGTGAATAACAGAGCCAAGTGACTTGGTGTAAAGAAAAAAGAGGAGGGGACCCAGAACAGACCTCTGAGGGACCCCAGTAGTCAGGCTACAAGGTTCAGACACAGATTCAGTTACCCTGTAACTGCAGTCCTTGAGGTAGGATGTGAACAGGGAAAGTGATGAGTCTGAGACTCCCAGTTCTTGGACAGTGGAGAGGAGGATTTGGTGGTTCACCAGAAAGGTCCAGCAAGATGGCGACGGTGGAGAGGGAGGCTGCTCTAGCAGGGTGGAGTTCCTCTGTGATGGCAAGGAGGGCAGTCTCAGTGGGCGGCCTGCCTCGAAACCAGACTGGTGGCAGTCAAGAAGGTTGTTCTGGTGGAGGTATGCAGAAAGTTGAGTGAAGACAGCAAGTGTTTTAGAACAAAATGTTCAGGTTTGTCCAGATTATACAGAAAGCTAACATCACATCATTCTTTGGGTCTCATCAGTGGGCATAGACTAAATTATTATGCAAGCATTCACATTTAACTAACTGACAGATGATTGGCATGTGCTTTCCCTCATTAAAATGTTAACATGAACAACCAACTGTATGAGTGCATCACTTAGGTGCTTCTTGATTTGAGTTTTCAAACAGAAAAAACATCATGGCAGTTCGGGGACTATCAAATTTCACCAAAAGTCCCCTTTGAAATCAGTTTCTGAAAAACATATGTTTTTCAGAGCGTGTTTGTCAGAAGCATCCATAGTTAAGTGTTTCACAGCCAAGTGTATGTGTGTTTCACACAGTGTTGATACTGGAAGCACTGACAACTGTGGGTGGAGCTGCTAGAAAAACATATAAGCGAGAGGCTGAATCAGATAGCAGTAATATCAGTCAAAGGTATGAGAATGCATTGTCATCAGACAGGCCTGAAAGAACTTTAAAGTCAACGATTCTATGATTGACTGTAAGAGACAATTACGGGAAATTCTTAAATGTACTAAATGTACTACCAGTAATGTCAGCAAACAGAAATTATACAGAAACTATACAGAAATATCTACCTAAAGTTTCCCAACGTTAGCTAACTTTAGCCACCATTAGCTACTGGTCATACCAGACCAAGTAAGGCTGTAGCATCAAAACTGTTGAGTGTATTGAATTAAGTGAGGGTGGCATTAATTGCTTAGGACTTAGGACTAACTTTTCATTTGTAAGAGACAGAATGTGTTGCTTCCTTTAAAAGTCACATAGTACCACTTTAAAATGTAGGTTTGCAAGGGAAGTGACAAAAAAAAGTCAAGTGAGTCATGTCTCTTCTCAGAAACCAGACGAATGTACATGTTGTGTATCGACCAGAGATGGGCCGAGTGCTTGTTTTTTTCACTCTGAAGGTTGACGAAGCTCTGTTGCGCTGAAGATTGGTGGCTTTAGCCACAAAGAATCATTTCAAAAGACATTCTCAGTGATCACAGTCATGTTGAAGCGTTTCTATCCTAAGCCTCCACCCACAGGGTTTTAATAGCTACTGAATGATCGGATAAGCATCAAAACAGTAACCTAGTAAACATAAGCATGGACCTGAAAAAGAAAATTAGAATAATATCAGGCCACCTTTAAAATGTCTTTAAT
Source organism: Oplegnathus fasciatus (assembly GCA_003416845.1). Taxonomy (NCBI): domain Eukaryota; kingdom Metazoa; phylum Chordata; class Actinopteri; order Centrarchiformes; family Oplegnathidae; genus Oplegnathus; species Oplegnathus fasciatus. The sequence continues at coordinate 961,817 of NTHP01000112.1, read as the reverse complement.
TCAAAGCTTAGGTCACCGCAGTGAAAAGACCACGCTTAGTCAGTTTCCTTTGTACTGTAATACTTCAAATGTGGGATTGCCCCGGATCACAACATCAGGAGACATGAATCTCTGCTTGCCAGCAGCTGCCAGAAACCTCATCAGGCCCTTCTGCAGGGACGGGATAATATCCCATAACTGCTGATTCAGAGGCTCAGCGTCTCTGTGTTCCAGATGTATCAAACAGTGGTTGAAAGAAGCGGTCACATAGCTTCAAGACTCCAGGGTCCTATCTCACAGTGAAGATTACTAAGTTATCTGAATATTGCTGAGTTAAACCTAGAACCCACCAAAAATCTGAAACATACTGAAGGAGAACTGCTCAGGCTTTTACTCACTGCAAATATCCAACTAACTAAAATGTTTCTGCTCACAGTTAATGATACTTTTGTATCAATGTTTTTCATTTTCTGTTGTTATGTACATCAAACAGTTAAAATGTCAGTCAGATATCAGTTAATGTTGTGTTTCTTTTTTCCATGATATACTGTGCAGTATATTTATAGCGTTCATGCCAAGGAGAATTAAGTTAAATGTTCAGTAGAGACACTTTGGCCTGGATTCATTTAAGGCTTGTAGGCAGAAGAGCATGTGCTGCATCAGCATGATGGTTGGTGTTCACCAACCAAAAAAAAAACAAGCCATTGTGCATTCCATAATATTGTATATATAAATAAATAAGTATTTATCAGTATCATCATCAGCAACAGCAAGTCAGGCATCTAAGTGAGAGGAAAGAGTTCTTCGGCGAATCCTAAAACTGTGTTTTTAGGGAAAAGGTGTGCCTTCTTTGGTGGACTGGGCTTGAGGCTGCAGAATTAGTCATTGCAGTTGCTGATGAAAATACTTTAACCTCCACACACTCATTTCCTCCACAGAGCTTTTTCCAAGACATTTTTGTTGTTTGCATTACAACAAAATTTCTATTCATGTCATATGTATTTGAAGCAAAACAATTTCTCTGAATGATTATATTGATATCAAAAATCCATTAAGTTCTACACAATACATGCCATACATACAAATTATCTATAAATATAAAGATTAGATATGTTACCTTTTACCTTCTGAGGTTGACTTTGGCCCCTGACCTATGTAATTATATGTAAGGCTAGAACCACATCCTGTTACCGACAGGTGTTCTAGGCCACTCATCTCGCTGGCTTTAACCAGAAAACATCTGTTTGGGCAAGGGAGATATACAAGCACCAAGAGCACTCAAACTTTTAAACATTATATGACTCCTATGGAAAACACTAATCAGATCAAAACCTAATCACAACACCTACCTACACCTCTAAAAGCACCAAGTGAGTGTCACAGTTTCCGCTCTTACCTCTTCTGTGTTACAGAAAACAGCTTCTGACAAATTCTGTAAGAGCTCAAAAAACACGAGAAGGGAGTGATGCAGCCACATTTCAAGAACCGTTTTTTACCCTTGATCAACAGCACCTGTGCGTGTACGGATTATCAAACCTGATACCGAGGCCCCTCAGAGGTTACGCTAAAACACATCAGTAAAAATGGCATTTCCTGTTTTTTGTAAACACCTATCACAGCACCTATTGACTGTGTAAAACTGGGGCAGATTATTATCTCTTACAGTGTTATACGGTATTTTTGTACCTCCGCTTATCATTTGGTGTTTCCTGTTACAAGTTTTGACAAGTATGGAAACTTATGCAGTTGCACAATCAGGAGTTTTCTAAAGTTGTGCAAAACTTTGTCTGAGTTAATTCAAATGGGTGGACAAAATGGGACATTTAAGTTTAAAAATCAGCCTCGGATGTGTGTGACACTGCGGAGGAGATGTTCTTGACTACTTGCTGTAAAAGTGCTTAGGTTGTTTTCTCGTAAGAGGGGTCTCGATTTCCGTTTGTGTGCCACCACTCACCTCAAAACAGTTTCCTTTTCTCGCTGGACTTTTCACAAGTTGTTCTAAGTGGACCCCCAATACATACACACACACACAAAACAACTGCATATTTGCACCATTTACCCTGACACTTAACCCACATACAGGCATAAACACAGACTTCACACTTAAATGCTCTGGCTGATCTTTGCTGCTTGCTGAAGGGGGAAAAAAAGTCACAGCTTGTGACCACACAGGCGCAGTGCACAAGTAAACAATCTCCCGTTTTGCATGCTGCTTCGAGATTTTTTTTCTTTGTGACATCGTAATGTTGACTCATACAGTGTCTCTCTCTGCCCTGAGTTTGGATGCAACTTGTCTTGACTTATATTGTTTGAACTGCTCCTTGATTTACAGTGTTTGAAGATGCAGTGTTTGCATTAGTGAACGCATGCACTAGGCTCCACTTGGCACCGGTAATAAATTATTGTGCTGTTTTTCAAAAAGGTTGTTTCTTCTTGTGTGGTTCGACAACAAAGATTTTATTTAATTTCAAAAAACAGTTCACTGCAATCTCCTGTGTTATAATAAAATAACAGTCATTTTAGAATTGGCTTCACAAAAAAAACACAGCCACAAATAGGCTGATTTGATGTGGCATGTTGGTGGCTTGAGCTGTGTGAAAATTTGAACCACAGACTAGTTGCAAAATAATAATGAAACCAAAGATGTTTTACCTGTTCATGACGTTATCTCTTTTACAGTAAGTGAGTGTAACTGCAAGTTCGCAGTAAGACCCAGGGTTGTAACTGACTCATGTCATCACCTGTTCACTATGATTGAAAAGATTTTCATTTCGTTCCCTTTCGAGACCAGAAAAAAATGGTATGCCGCTTCACACACAGGTGAGTTGAAGAGCGAGTCTGTTGCGTTAAAAGCCTTGTTAAAAGCTGCTTGTGATTTTTCCAGGAAAGTCGCCACCGACACTCGGGTCGTAATACTGCAATTGCAAGGGCTTTCATCAGTGGACCATAGGCTCAATCACCATTGTGTTAGCTCATTCGGCAATAGATAGTGACTGAACAGACATTTATCTAAATGAAAATCTTAGATTATATCTTTAAAAGTTCAAATTAGAAAAGTTCATGGCTTACCACCCATAAATCTGAAATTTCTACAAAAACTAGAGAGTGAATATTTTTATGCCCACATGCAAACCAGATGTTTTATTTATGTAGACGGCAAATTACAGTTATTGTTATTACTATTACAATACATAGTATCTATCTTTCATGGCATTCAAATGAACCCTGTCTTTAGTAACACAATAAATCATCAGTAAAAAATGTATTAACTTTGTACAAAACTATAAGAAATGACTGAAATTGAAGAAGACATATTTACATTAAGAATACGTATCAGAGTCACATGTCAGGGCTCTAGAACTTTCAAATGGAGTTGTGTAATCTATTTTCATACATCGTGCCAAACTGTTCACTGGCAGTGCAAGTGTTCCCATGTTGTACCTTTTAGCAATTCATGGAGCTTATTGTCTTAACGGTCTGTCAATGACATACACTGAGTCACACACAAGACCTGAAGAGATGTCAGAGTGTGTCGGAGAACATGCTGAGTTGCTACATTGCTTCGCATGCATCACTTGCACCTCAGTGGTGCAGAGATGGAGTTTCAGGTTGGTTGCTTGCAGGCTGATATCTTCAGCGCCTGAGTGTCCCACGCATGTCCTCATAAACATCATTGGTAGCAACGCGTCTTGGTTTCACTGTGGTGCTGCGCAGAGTCTTTGTCTGGTAACAACAGATATTGTTGTCAACAAGTTAGATGTAGGGCGATTACACAGTTCTCATAATAGCCATTCACAAGCAATTCACTATGTATTTTTTTGACAACTTCTCCTTTGTCTTTTTTTTATGTGTGTGTGTGTGTATATATCATATATATATATATATATATATATATATATATATATATAGTTTTTAAAAATGTATATCATCATCTATTGATATATCGTGATTTATATCAATTGCTATATACATACACAAAGAAATACAGTAACATACATGTATGAGGTATTTCTGTTTTATCCTACCCCACTGATATAAATAGGGTGAAAAAAGTAATAGCAACACCTGTCACACAGCACCACAAACTACATCCTCCGAAATGATTGTACAGTTGACCTCTTTAAAACAGTTTCAACAAAAACATTCACTCATTTTGCTGTGAAATACTTTGCTCTCACCCAGCTACTGTTATGTTTTGTTATGTGTCAGGTGAAAGTGACACTGACGATAAACCTCAGCTTTCAAACTGAAAGGATAACTTCCACAAATGATTTTACTATGAGTGTTTGTCAGACGAGGTCTGTTGAGAGAAACAGGAACATGGAAACAGCCCCCGAGATTCCATCAGGGCTTGTGAGTCATAGCAAAAAACAATCAAATAAAGAAACACACACACACGCACACACACACACACACACACACACACACACACACTAAAACACATGGGTACCTTGAGGATGATCCATATGAGGAAGCACATGATGATGGCAAGCAGCACAGCAGCAGTGATCACTACAGGCACCAGGACCAGATTCTTAGTTGATGGCTCGCACTGCTGCACTGTCTCTGCTATTAATACACAGAGTGTTTGTTTGAGACTCAAGCTGTAAAGGTTTTATGTTTCCATTTTTCTCACCACCATGTTATTGTCTGTGGCATCTGCATTTTTGGGAGATATATTTTTTTACATTGTTTAAGTGACTTTCCATTGTGAGTGAGATCCTTCCTGATACAATACAGTCACTGACTTTACTCCCTGAACTGAATACAAATAGTCTGTTAATGTTGACCTATTTTATACCTCACCTTTGAATTAGTTACATCAGTGTCCTACAGTTACAATCCATTCTTGCACTTCTATATGCTTGCCGGATGAATCATTGTTAAACTGGCGTTTAGAAGAACGTTTTCTCCAGTGCAATGATGATGATGTTGAATTGTAAGAACTAAAGGTTTTGTGAGATAATGCAGAAATTGATGAGGCTCACCTCTTACCACCAGGAGCACAGACCCTGTGCCTTTCTCAGTTATGATTGAAGCGGACTGCGGGTCAAACATTTTGTACTTGCACCAGTACGGTCCTGTGTCGTCAGAGGTCAAGTTTTTGATGAGAATGTCCACGTTGGGGAATACTCCATTTTCCTGAAGTCTGTCCGTGAATTCTGTGGCAATGGTAGTTTTCCCCGATTTGCCATCTTTGTGAAAAACTTGGAAGTCCTCACTGATACCCTTCGTCAAAGTCAGGAACTCTTGGTTTAGTTTACATCTGCACTGGATAGTGACGGCTCCTCCAACATCTTTCCATACCACTTCACTGCTCTCTACATAGGTAGACATGGTCATTCAGTTTCATCTCACTTAACATTTGATAAAGCTTTATGAATTCATCCTGCCTTACATTAATTACAACAAAACACATTTGTCTCTGGCATTATACACATAATCAGTCTTACCTGGGCCACTCAGGGCGGTGCAGGAGAGACAAAGGATGGTTATGAGCTTTAACCAGACAGCAGACATGCTGACAGTGACTGTCACACCAGGTTCACTTGAATTCTAACTCTTCAGTAGGAAATGTACGTGCGTTTTCACCCACATCGGCGAGTACGATTTCAAAAAGCAACACGTGACCTAGATCAAGGTGTTTGATGTGGGCGAGAAGGTGACAGTGTAATCAGACAGACAGCGAAGATGCATTGTAAAGTAACAACTTTTCTCTGAGGTCGAACCACTCGTGCCGGAAATGAAGATTGCTTGTATCCTCTAAAAGTATTAGGCAAGATTTTATCATCGTTTTATTTGTTTTGAGAACTTGCACTAGTGCAACTGCAGCATTAGCAGAGACAGTGCTATAACCAGAGTGCTTGGAAAACCAATTTGATAGGATCCAGTTCTATGGTAAAAAAAACAAAAAGAGAAAAAAAAGAAGAGCTTTTATTTAAGATTAAAGCTGTGTGTTGAAAAAAAAACATGACTGTACAATATAGTGTATGTTTTAAAGATGAGTATACTCTGAGTAGATAAACTCATGTACAGACAGCAATGGTGTTAATGCCAACCAATGCCATGTTTCAGATATAGGAGAAACCACTTCACTGGCTCAGTATACAGTATCTCCAGGTATGACATAAAATAATACTCAGTTATAGAAAATGAATTTAAAGGGTCTGTAAATTTCTACATAGACGGACAAAGACAAAGCACGGTCATCCCTGAATTGATCAAGCTTTATTAATTTATCATTACTTACATTAATTTAAACAAGACACATTTTGATTCTTAATATCAACACAAAGCATGAAATATCTCATCACCTTGACAGATCAACACAAAAACAAACATGTTTCTTACTGTCTCAAAAACAATTTTTGTCAAAGGTCACATAACACATACTGAAAGTGAAGCTGAAGGCTGGACTGATCTCTCTGAAGCATCAGACAGTAGGAAAGACGTTAGCACTGGTTGATATGTTTTTCAGAGCTTGCACTACAGGGATAGGATGTCAATGCATATTCCACACCAAAAGTAGGTCAAAATTTTAGTTTTAGCAGAGGGTAGAAGGCCACTGGTTTGGAGATTGCATCGCCCTCTAGTGGCAGATGAACAAACATGTCTGAGTGTTAACCATTGAGATGAAATATAGCTGTATGCTAAAAAGATATGATGTAGCCAGCATATAAGATATAACACTTAACTTTAACATAACAAAAAACGTTTTCTCTCTTACACCCACACCCATTTTATTTGCTTTCTGTCTTCACCTTAATACAATGGAGACAAATTCCTTGTATGTGAAAACCTACTTGGCAATAAATCTGATTCTGATTAATTGAATTTTGTTATTGGTGCTTACAGCATAAAAAAAAATACATTTAAAAAATTCAACAGCAAAATGTCTTTGAGGAAATTATGTATTGTTTATGCTGTCAAAGGTTTTTAAAGGGACTATTTCTTTGGTTGAATGTAGTTCTGCTTAATTCCAAAATAAAGAATAATAAAGGAATAAAAAAATGGGATTGAAGGACTGAACAGAACTTTTACATGCAAGGGACAAGATCTTGCAGTTAAAATCTCCACACATGAAACTCTTTGTAAACCAAAACCTGAGATCAATTTAGGTAAAGTGTGTGGAGTACAGTGTAAAGGTGGTGCTCCTCTGAATATGTCCTTGGAAACCCATTTCCTCAGCCCTCCTTGCAGAGAACAGAGCACACTGAGAACCATGAAATCACATGGACTCTAAAATTCAGTCAGGCATCTGATCAGCCCATTTCCCAATTACTCATGTGGAGTATGAAGTGACAAAGACCAAAATAAATACAGCATCTTTTTGCATCAATATGTATTACAACAAAATATCCTACGGTATATTCACAACAGTGAAATCACAGTCATGTCTGCATTGCTGACAAAGTTTTAAAGTCCTATAAAGTCTGCATGTCCTCGTAAACATCATTGGTGGTGATGTGCCTCAGCTTCGCTGTGGTGGTGCGCAGAGTCTTGGTCTGGTAACAGCAGATATTGTTTTGTCAACATGTTAGATGTAGGGCTAATACACAGTTCACACAATAGCCATTCACAAGTAATTCACGATGTATTCAATGTCTTTTGTACAACTTATTTTTACTGAGGCTTCAGTCAGTTTTTTCTAGGCCCTAGTTTAACTTTGCAATATGACAACTTGTATAGGAAGTGACATTTTAAAGTGGCACATTCAAAATTTTGTGGTCAGGCGTGTTTTAAAATGTGTGTGTTTTTTAGCCTCTCTACACTAGCTCCCAGTATGTTTTAGAATAGATTTTAAGATTTTACTGATTACTTTTAAGGCTCTACATGGCCTTTCTCCCAGCTGTATCTCTGACCTCCTAGTACCGTACCCGCTGGAAGGTACTTTGAGATCCTCGGGCAGAAGTCTTTTGTCTGTTCCAGATGCCCAGCTAAAAACTAAAGGAGACAGAGCGTTTGCAGTCACGGCACCGAGGCTCTGGAACACCTGTCTGAGGAAATCAGGCCGGCTGAGTCAGTGATCTCTTTTAACTCCCTTCTTAAAACATACTTTTATCGGAGAACCTTTCCTGATTTTACTTGAGTTTTAATTTTCTTTGAATTGTCTTTTATTTCCTTTAAAAATGTTTTTATTTTCCCGATTCTTATCTTTTAATCTGTTTTCTTTTAAAACCTGACGATTTTATGACTTGTCTATTTTATTTTGTTGCCTCTGTGAAGCACTTTGTAACGTGGATTTTGAAATGTGCTCCATAAATAAAGATTATTATTATTATATAAAACCTGATGTCTCAAATGCATTTAAATGTAAACTGACATTTGGTTCAGTTCAGCTTGTATATAAAGATGGGGGACAAATTAAAGGAAAAACCAACATAAAGTGTCTTAGTAAGGTGTTGGCCTGCCACGTGCTGCCAGAACAGCTTCAATGCTCCTTGGCATTGATTCTACAAGTCTCTGAACTCTGCTGGAGGGATGAACACCATTCTTCCAAAAGATATTCCCTCATTTGGTGTTTTGATGATGGTGGTGGGGAGCGCTGTCTAACACGTCGGTCCAAAATCTCCCATAGGTGTTCAATTGGGTTGAGATCTGGTGACTGTGAAGGCCATAGCATATGATTCGCATCATTTTCATACTCATCAGACCATTCAGTGACCCCTCCTGCCCTGTGGATGGGGGCATTGTCATCCTGGAAGAGACCACTGCCATCAGGATAGAAATGTTTCATCATAGGATAAAGGTGCTCACTCAGAACAACTCTGTATTGATTTGCAGTGATCCTTCCCTCTACGGGGACAAGTGGACCCAAACCATGCCAGCAAAATGCCCCCCACAGCATAACAGAGCCACCGGATCCCCTCACTGTAGGGGTCAAGCATTCAGGCCTGTATCGTTCTGTTGGTGTACGCCACACATGCACTCNCACACACACACACACACACACACACACACACTAAAACACATGGGTACCTTGAGGATGATCCATATGAGGAAGCCCATGATGATGGCAAGCAGCACAGCAGCAGTGATCACTACAGGCACCAGGACCAGATTCTTAGTTGATGGCTCGCACTGCTGCACTGTCTCTGCTATTGACTGCTATTGAAAATAAAAACATTTTTAAAGGGGCCACTCAGGGCGGTGCAGGAGAGACAAAGGACGGTTATGACAGTAATATAAGTTTCACATAAAATATAAATATAAATCCAAGAAGTGAGAACAGGAAGTCTAAGAAAATGTTGTCTTGACCAAAAGTCAACCAACAACAACATGTGACCCTCGAGAGTGTGTGTGAGAATGAGACAACTAAATTGTGAAATCCAGACAGACAGCTTATTGCATTGCAGTATGAGATTGGCAGCTCTAATAGGAACAGTGGCCGCAATAATAATATCAACACATTGCATGAAATATCTCATCACCTTGACCGAAAATAGATCAACACAAAAATACATGTTTCCTACTGTGTCAAACACACATAACACATACTGAAAGTGAAGTTGAACACTAGAGTGTACATCATCAGATCTCTCTGAAGCATCAGACAGTAGGAAAAACGTTAGCACTGGTTGATATGTTTTTCAGAGCTTTCACTACAGGGATAAGATGTCAATGCATATTCCATACCAAAAGTAGGTCAAAATTTTAGTTTTAGCAGAGGGTGGAAGGCCACTGTTTTACAGTGATTACATTTCCCTCTAGTGGCGGAAGAACAAACATGTTTGAGTGTTTCGATGAACTATAGTTGTGTGATAAAAAGAATATGATACACACAGCATAGAGGATATAACACTTAACTTTAACCCCCATTTATAACATTTATAAGCACTATATAAACATTTAATAAATGTCTCATAACACACAATAATGTAGTTGTAAGTAGACATAAGTGTTTATTAATGTATTTATCAACAACTATAACTCCTCATGTAGGCACACATAAGTGGAGGCTTGTGTGAAAACAAATAATGAATGACAATATTGTAAAATATGTCTTCATATGAGAATTTATAATTTTTGACAAATACTGTATATTCATAAACAACTAAAATGTCCTTATATTTACTTTAAACTACTTTTTAGTGTGTTATAAACCATTTAATGTTTATATAGTGCTTATAAATGCTAAATGGGGGGTTAAAGTAAAGTGTTCCCAATGTTGGATATAATATGAAATGATACATATACTCATATAGAGACAGCAACTGAGAAAACGCCAGCCAAAGCTATATCTAAGATCTATATGAAGGTATGACATAAAACAATACTCAGTTATATGAAGAAAAATTTAAAGGGTTGGTTAAAAAAACAACAAAAAAACATTCTCTCTTAAAACATTCAACAGCAAAATGTCTTTGAGGAAATAATGTATTGTTCATGCTGTCAAAGGTTTTTAAAGGGACTATTTCTTTGGTTGAATGTAGTTCTGCTTAATTCCAAAATAGATAATAAAGGAATTTAAAAAATGGGATTAAGGACTAAACTGAACTTTTATGAGCAAGGAACAAGATCTTGCAGTCAAAATCTCCATCTGTGGAGTACAGTGTAAAGGTGGTCCCCCTCTGAATATGTCCTTGGAAACCCATTTCCTCAGCCCTCCTTGCAGAGAACAGAGCACACTGAAAACCATGAAATCACATGGACTCTAAAATTCAGTCCGGCATACGATCAGCCCATTTCTCAATTACTCATGTAGAGTATGACGTGACAAAGACCAAAATAATCAATATGTGTTACAACAAAATATCCTACTATATATTCATACACAGTGAAATCACAGTCATGTCTGTATTGCTGACAAGGTTTTAAAGTCCTGTATGCTGTATAAGTGATGACCATTGTGGTTTGAAGCTGAAATGACCTCAACAAACTCCATTAACTTGTCACAGTCCTGAGAGAATTGCAAACTCAACATCAATAACATCAATAAAGGCTTTCATAGTCTTTGGAGATAAATTCAAAAACCACCCCCACCCCCTGCTCTCTCTGCCTCCCTCTGGGACAGAATAAAAAAGGTCCCTGTCCATCCCACCACTCTCCATCCCCCCCTACATCAATTCCCATCCTCCCGTCTCATCCAGTTAAAGAAGGTACAATGTGAGCCGGAGCAGACACTGCAAGGAGGGCTTTTACGCTCCCTTTGTCGCTACGGTAACAGCCCTGTCCATTTGCCAACCAGTGCTTCCTGTTTAGGGCTTCTGGTGGGCGGGAGGCGTTGTATATTTTTGAGACTGCAAGATAATCAGAAGGCTCTCTCTCTGGTCACAGAGAGCACAGGAAGACAATAGAACATAGGGAGATCATTTATTTAATCATGCTGCTTTTTCTTAATACAACAACAGAATCATTTTGGTGGTGGATTTATAATTTCAGGAGAGAGGTAATAAGGGAACAGGTCAGCATATTTAACCCTGCGGTCTTCTGCATGGTGTTAGGATGCTGAGCAGCATATTAATAGTGTATTTCCTCCGACAATTCTCCTTCCTTCTGGCTTCTGGAGTAGTTGCTGAGTCAGTGCAGCATGACTGATTGGGGGTATTGGGTATTGATTGACTGATTGCTTGCCATGCCTCTCAGAGATGACTCACCTCATTTCCCCCAATTCGTTTCCACTCTGCTCACATATCCTTTTCCTCTTGAGAGATCTCCCGGAGCACACATGGCCTCATCTGGAGCGCACATTGGTATAATGGGCCCTGTCAATACATTGAAGTTGCAAATGAGCAAGGATGCTTACACATTCATCACAGACATCAGCTAAATGACTTGGCATATGGCCGTGGGGGAGGAAAATGGTAATCTCCCGTCTCTCCAGAAAGATTAGTAGGATGATCAAGGGGGATAGACAAGAGAGTCTGTTTCTAATGTGGTTTTACTGATTAGCTGTTGACCAGGACAAAAGAGCAAACTGCAGTGTTGTATTTGTTCGCCACAGTCGTGAAAAGCAAACATTTTGAACTCAAAATGAACATCACTATTCACTCATTTCTCATATGTTTGCACATTTCCAAATGTCATATGTGCATCAGAAAAGGATTGAGGAAAGCAGCAGAGGCTGACTGAGTGTCTTAAAGTATAATAAAAGGCACAGGACTTTCCCTGTGGGTACAGCACTTACTGAAAACAAGCCCTCATTGACTGCACTCCAGCATCCTGGCATTTCTCCAGGGCAGGAAGTTCTTTTCCTGATCTTGAGTGACCTCTGCATGCCTTTCACGACAGATGAGGGCTTAAACACACCGCCGTGCCGCAGCACTCTTCACAGGCTTGCTCAGGGTCTGGCTCTGAAGGAGCTCGAGTTGTAGCTCAGGAGGCAGAGAGAAAAACCTCTGAATCTACTGTGATAGTAACTTTTATTCAGGTCTTCCTTTTGATTCACACCTATGTGGCTGGTATGCAGACATACGGAGCATGCATAATATAGTGGAAAGACACAGTTTGGTTAACCCCAAGATGAGCACAGCATAAGATTTGCAGAAAAGTATTAAACTTGGTGGAATACAGTTCACTATTTTAAGGACTGAACGGAGGTCTTGAAATATATAATAAATAGTTAACTCCTGGGGCTGAATTTTGGCACCTAACATCCAAATGAACACTAACCAGCCACTACATTAAATGTACCTCATGTTCGTCACGGTGCTTAAGAAGGCAAATAAGCTTCGGCTAAGACAAGTATTTCCAAATAAAGCCATCTTTGAGGAGGTAATGTTTCATAAGTAGCATTACATCTTGCATCAATCACTTCACCTTTTGCATCTGACTTTGGTTTTGAAAATCCTAAATGCAACACCCATATTAAATCAGAAACACCGTAAAGAGAGCCAAATATCCAGCGTGTGATGTCATGAAAAGATAGCACAGTTTCTCTTCTGGCAGAATTGGAGGCGGCTTTCGTGATTACTTTGGCCGGGCAGATTTCCAGTCACAGAGCCTGTCTCTGCTCTCAACGGCCGCAGTCGTCAGGCTCCAACTGACTGTACATAAATAATACTCAGCTCCATGTGTTGAGCCATTTCTGCACATGGAAAGTGAGAAGGAGAATCCACAGTACCGTAGATTTTATGACTTCATTTTTATACTTTATGTGCCTTTATCTACATTATTTTATGTACGTCTGACCTGCAATATTCACCTTAGCATGATCAAATATTCCTACTATTACTACATTAAAAAAAGAAAAAGAATCAGTCACAGCAAATTAATATCAATCTTTATTGTATTTAGAAATCCACGCATCAAATCTTTTTTATTATTTTTTCCTTTACCATTTACAACAGGGAAGAATGAGGGACAAGCTAAACGTCATGCCTTTCCCAGCAGGCGCGATGCACTACAGGATGGGCTGAAATGGAAGGGTGGAGGGAGAGGAGAGAGAGATACATAAAGTGCTTTTGTCAACAGTTTTCTTCTTTTAATACAAAAAAGGATCAAAACAAAAGGTTTGAGGGTGGAGGGAGAGGACACAGGGGTCCGTGGACGTGACAGCGTGAGTGCGTGTGAAGTAGGTGAAGAAGGGAAGGTGACAAGGTTGATGAGGAGGAAGAGAGTGGTGGGGGTATTTATCTTTAAAAAATAAAAAAAGCGTTCGAATGAAAAAAAACAAAAACAAAAACAAGTGGTCTCAACCCAGGATGAGGCTGGACTTGCCACCGGGTGGGTTTCTTCGGCCGGCGCCTCCCGACGGGTCAGAGGGCTGTGGCATCTCCTTCTGCTGCTGCTCCTCTTGCTCCACATCGTCAGGACAGTCAGTGGCTGATGTTTAAGGAATACATGTATATGTGATTAAATGTTGAATACATTTGACAGTTTCACAGTAAAACACCATGTTATCTGGTAAAACAAACTTATTTGAAGAGAAAAATTATAAGCTGACTGTAGTAGATGCCAATAAAATGTCCTATGTGTCCAGCAAAACTGAAGTTGAGAAAAAAAGACTTGAAGTTTTCAGGCTGAATTAATAACCTGTGTAACAGATGGATCGGATGTAATGCCTTCATTTTATGTTTTTTAGACTGATTATTTTACAACATAACACACTGACATAGACCACTGATAAGACCTAAAAACTGTACACTGCCTTTGGAAAAACATGAGGCATATGAGGGGAAAACAGTCATCAACAAACAAAATGTGTTCTTTCAGCTTCTCATCTAATATTTGTTAAGAATTTCCTTTAACTCAACATAATAAAATAATTTACAAATTAATACATTTAAATATGTGATTAATAACCACACCAAATTGTGAAGTCCATTGAGTCAAAAGCTGAGATAGCAGTTACTGTTAATCTAGGCTAGTTAGCTTTTAGCAGGAGTAGTTTAGCTGTCTTTTATTCTCCATGACTGGATTTAGCTGCTGCCTTATTTGTGGGATAGCAAACAAAATCAACCAAGATGTTCGTTCATCAAAATGGATAGAATTTAAATGACAGGAAACAGCTAGGGGTCAAAAGAAACTAAATGTAGCTTAAGCTAGATTTAGCTGTCTTGCTTTGTCTGGTTGGTTTGGTTTTACCTGGGTTTTGTAGTAACTGCAATTTTACCATGCAACAAGTCAGACTCTGGTCTTAACTAAAGTTTGACTTAATATGTTGGTCACTACATTTGGTTTTGAAGGCTAGAGAAGCCAGTTGAAATAAAAGCACAGTGCTGAAGCACTGGGCTCTCGTTGTCCATTAGTGCCTGAATTAATGCAGAATGTGCAAATTCAAGGGGAGCTTTCAACTTAAATGTCACAAATAAAAGGGCAACACTTTATTTTTTCACTGATTTTAACATCTTTTTTTTTTAGGCAGAATGGACTCAAATATTCTTGGAATGGCATCAGAGCGAGTGGAGGGGCTGCTGTGACAACTGCATTAATTATAGGTTATAAGACCACAGATATTAGGACTGCACAGGGCCGCCTGGTCAATGTGGATCCCAGAAGCTCACATAATCAAACTACCCCAAACACATGTGCTGTATTCATCAAGCAGATGCACCAGGCTGGAGTTGCAGTTTGCGTGTCATTCGTGTGAGTGTTTGCAAGGTGCGCCTCTCTCCTCATTGCATATGCATTTAAGGGGAGGATCGCGCAAACAATAGCAGGAGACGTGTTAACAGAGGTTGATAATGTATTCAGGTGGATTTACCGAGGTCACGCTATTTGCGACTGTCAGTTTTGCTGGGAAAATGTTCTGCCTCTGAAAAGGAGGCGTAAACACAACACAGTTGGGATTTACAAGATCCACAAGAAAGCTTGTAGTGGCGGAAATGAACGTGAGATAAATGTAGGCTTATATAAAACTAAAACCTGATTATTAGAAACAAAATGAAGCAATTAGGCTTTTATTAATGAAACACATTATCTGATTGTTATAATGCAAACTTAAATTTGAGCCTTAGCCATCAATAAACTGTAAAATCACTACAGACAACTGAACTTTTCTTTTAACTGTGTGTTACCTCATTTACCTCAGCAGCGTGTGCACCAATATTTTTTGGTGAACATATAAACGTTAAGACACATATATAACACACTCCAGAGTCCAATCATATTCAAAAGCAGGGCAAAGAAGTGAGCTTTGATTTCTAAATGTCCATAGAGATGTGTGGTCAAACCCTCCATTATCCGAGGAGCCAGCCACTCTCTCACCAACATGCACCTGGAGGTTAATAAAAAGCTTTTCATACTAAGTGAAGGCTGCCATCAAAGAACAGCTGCTTGACTACAGATCATCACGACATCATGACAGGGAGAAAACCACATCAAAGAGATCATGTGATGTTGACTTAGAGAGGGAGAACATGTGCACTGTATCTTAAAAAAAAAAAAAAAGACTTATGGTATGCCAGCAGCATATGGGACAAGACCAGTCACCAGAATCTGATTTTAGAGCCAGGGAGACGGGAATTACCTGATCTGTTATAACATACCATGGAGCCATTCACTGAATAATCTAAGTCATGCACTGCTGTTTAGACATAGTGAGAGTGTGACAGAAACTTAAAAGCCTCTTTATAAACAGTTCAAGAATTCAGGATACTTACCATCATTTGCTTGTTCTTGGCCATTCTCAACCTACAATGAAAATAGAAGACAGCCATATCAGATATCCTCATTGAAACAAAGTGACTTTTCAGCTGTATATAAAAATGTCTTTTAGTAATCCTATATCTGAATTTTATTGCTTATACTTCGTGACAACAGACACACAGAGTCTGGACATAATTTAAAAATGGTAATTTTTGGTGGATATGACAGATCCTTGGCCAAAAGAGAAAATGACATACAGAAACCTCCATTCAGAAGGTAATAATAGAAGCTTCTGTGTCATCACCAGCTAATTATCAACGATTAATGACGCCACTATTGAGCTTTCTCACCCTTGAGATATTATATATCTCTGGTAGGTAAGCCATGTCTTTATTTACCAAGATATCCTGTTCCACTGTTTCTTTATACTTCAGTTAAATTCTCGCCATGTCAGGCAGTGAGGATTGGCACATTCCCAGAATAAAAATTTAAACCTCCACAGGGATTACAAACGTCAGTGGAGAGTATCTATCAAAGAACATCCTGGGTCAGTTTCAAATAGATGGATAAAGTCATCCTTCCCCCAATGAATTTTCCACTGAACTGTTTAGAATTATACTTAATCTATGACCGTGTGCTTTTTCAGCCCCAAACTAGGCTGCGGCTCTGTTTTGGAAACAGCTCCTGTCAGACTCGATGAGAGGTACCTCTTGTCTCTGGGTCCAGACCATGGCTGCTCCAGAGTTGTGGATGGTGGTCAGTTCCGGCTGAGGGTTCTTGGGGAAGAGAAGAGGCTGCTGGCAGCGCCTAAGTGGGGCCGAGGGCTCCCCGCAGAGGGTTCCTGTGGGTGCCCCGCCTGGGAAGGTAAGAGACAGATGAAGCAAGAATTATTAAAGACTGAGCAGATTATTTTTTTTCCCTTTTTGGCCGATAGATAATATTGAAGCTAGACAGGAAACACATGAGACAAATGGCAAAACATGACTCAGGCTTCAAAGCAGCAGAGTCATACCATATGGACACTAATCCAATTAGCCACAAAGCCACCCCAGACCCCAATGTTTCTAACCCATGAGGCAACCACAAGATTCATCTTCTCAGATTTGACAAAACATCAGCTTTATGAGGGAATTTGACTGAAATAACATGACGCAAAATCACTGAGAACCAACAGGAAACATCACCAAATCCGCTTGGGCGTCTGCTACAGACCCAGAAACACAGTGGAACACTTCCAGGCAGACAACCTGAATGCCAAAACTCATATAACTCTGTAGCGCCTGCATTCTCCTTTAGCAGAAAGAGCATTAAAACCCAGTGTTTGGCCCGCTGCGGGGAAGCAGACTGTGCTAACCACAGCCACATAAGGTAACAGCCCAGCTCAAGCTCAGAGGGCCAGGGAGGGGACAGACTGTCTTTGTCATGAGGGGAACAACGCTGCTGAAGAAGCAGAGGAGTGGCCATTGTTGTTAATGGAGTGAAGTGAATCAGCGCTGTTGAGAGCCTCGATCACTCAACAAGAGCTCCTTCACTACTGGCTCCGCATTTCTGAGTCTGATCAATTCTCTGGGCAGTGAACAACAAATAGCAATTGGAAGAGGATTAAACTCGATTCACGGGCTGGACAGTAATGCATTATGTTATCATCACAACACATAGCCTTCTACTTAATCTTATAGACCTCCTGGGCCCATGATATAAATGTATGATAACGCTGACCTCACTGGTCAACAAGCTTGGAGACAGGGACAGCAATCAAGCTGCTGCTGATAGTCTTGGCTTCCTCTCTGATTACAGAGAGCTCCTCATGTGGCCAGTGGTCAGCTGAGGGCACTCGAACAAACCTCTGGTATCTGAAAACCCTAAAATCCTGACGAACAACCTGCCAAAGACCATATGCTGTATAATAACAACATGCTTATGTGTCAGCATACACATAATATCAGCTCATTCCTACAGTTGAACTGACACAACACAGTCAACAGCCAACTATAAGATTTAGCTTCACACACTTAAGGACTGCCTTATGAAGAACACAGTTTTTACATTCAGTTATTTTTTAGCTCATCCAAATCACAGAAAAACATTTTCTCCTTGTAGCCTTGAAGATACTTTTAGATTTATTTACTCAGATTTTGAGATATCACTTTCTAAAGGTGCCATCACCTCAAATACTATTAAAGTGAATGTAATTTAATTGATTAAAGCATTGAAAGATGACATTTGAAAAACCTCGACAACAACGTGTCTTTCCAGAACTCACTTTAAACAATACACAGATCTCGATTTAAACAGTACTCATTGGAAATACTTTTTATAGAAGAAATAGTCCCTATGAAAACTGTTCACAGTGAGGTCTACAGGTTATCCAGAGTAAACAGGACATTGTCTGAGGCTAAGTCAGGAATTAGATATTTGAATTCTGAATGACCACAAACTACAACATAACATTACAATCTATGCAAACCTTCAATGATCATGAAAATCAGCTGTCACACCTTCCCGGTGGCACAGCGGTCTAAGAAGCATAGCCTACTTTTTAAATGCAACGTCTCTACTTCGACTCCATGGTGGGACCTTTGTAGCATTTCCCACCTCTCCATACAGTATGTTTCCTGTAATTCTAATTTCAGAAAAAAATCTTCCAAGCTCTGTTAGTGCACACAATGTTGAAAGAGAATGTCTAAAGCTAAGGCGAACAGCTATGCCAAGGGTGAAGCATGGATACGAAAAAAAAATCATATTGCCATTATTTGGACAGATATTCCGACATGAGTCACGAATTTAGTGGGAATTTTTGAATTTCATTTTCACTGAAAAAAATATAACAATGATGATGATGTGATTTTTGCTGGGGTCTGTACCAAACAAGCATGTTCCCTTACATCTGGAGAATATGATTTGTAGGCCGGGGCATCTCTGTAACACCACAATGCTTCATTTATAATGGTATGTTGTGACACATTTTAAAAATCAAATCATCAAAAAATTGCAGCTCCTGCAATTTGGATATTGCACTTGGCCATATTGCGATTTCGAAAATATTTCTATTAATTTCGATTAACTAGCTCAGCCCTAATTCACAACAAAGTGCACACTGTTCTAGATGACCAAAACATGTATTGAGCATATAAAAAGTGTATTTAAAAAAGGATCTACACAGGACAGCATGCCAAAGCAAACAAACCTGTTCCCTTACAATAGGAGTTCATACCAAGGCCAGACAGATCGCACAATGCTTATAAAACCTGTTACAGTAATAAGCCTTGCTCACTCAGGCAGAAACAAATATCCTCATCCAGTTGTATCCGTTAAAGTGGGACAACTATGAGAAGGCTCCGCCGAATTTGACCTAGACCCAAGTGAAACAATGCAAACAGGAAAAAGCTTTACTGTCAGCAGCTGGCGGCTGCAGAGGTCAGAGGCTGAAGTAATGATTTTAGGGTGAATTCTTCATTGTCCACACACCCAGAAAATGTGATACACCATGTAAACGGTTTTCTACAGAGTGGCCAGTGTGAAAACATGTGATCCCTGGCTTGTGAGGAACTTCAGGGCCCTGAGCTGAAGTGGAATCATACGGCTGTAGGGCTTGAATTTTCCTCTGTACGCACTTTATCAAGTTTTTGAGCCTTAACCAAACACTGACTAGCTGGGTAAAAATTTCCATCCTTAATTACAAGCAATAAAGATAATGCATACTGAACAGAGAATGATGTTTGGCTAAAGCTTTACAAGGATTATTACAAACATAATGGCAGAAACAATAATGGCAGACTACATTAATTTTTCATTCAAGCCTCTGTGGCTGTATGTTTGCAGTGACCTTGACAACTTAAAGCCATTTACAGGTCTCATATCCCCTGCTGCTGCATTTGTCTGCCCCTCCTCGCGTACTCACAATAAAACTTCCCTCTCGTCTATACAAGGCCACACATTTCACCAATTGACACATTTTTAACTGACCTATTTCTTTCCATTGAGGGCTGATCCTCATCCCCATTTAACAAAGCCTAGCTTCAAATTACCCTTATCCAAGTACTCTAGGGCTTTTTGGCTATTACACTTGTGGGATGTTCTTTCTGACAACCTAAATGGAAAAATACTAAATAACACTCCCGTTTGTATCTTTCCCCAGCTCAAGCTAGAAGAATTAATTCCATGGTGCTTTTTGCTTACTTAAGGCTTGTGGTAGTTCTGTCTAGTTTTGCAAGACTGAACTTGCCCATACATAAGCACTTATATGCCCTCCCTAGTGCAAAACAACTATTGATGCTACCTTGTGAATCAAAACAAAATTTCATTCCTTCCACTCTGATATTATCACACGGAAAATGAACTAATATGGGTTAGAGTGATGTTAGATTGAATTACTGGGTGGATTGTTCCTCCGATGAGCATGGGGGTCCTCAGGTTCTCCAAAGATGCTGGAGGCCATCTTGCTCTTGCGCTGGGGGGTCGTGTCTTCGTCTGTGCCCAGGGAGAAGCTGGACGCCCCGCCTGGCGGTCGTAGTACCCTGGAGAGCAACAAATGACAGATTATAATGTCATTTGATTGACATCCTGCTACCGTGCTCCCATCGCCCACTCTTTAGGCCACACTAAAACACATGGCCTTCGTGTCACATGCCGCCGATCAGCTGCACAGTGCACACACACACACAAAAAAAATCAATAGTCAAATATAACATGAGGACGCCTCTAGCTACTTACAGCCTTCTCCCTACTCCACCCTAACCCTTTTATACACATACCACACACACAAAAACACACAGGCTACCAGCAAGGTCTCTGCTCTCTAAGCCCCGGCTGTCAGCCTGTCAGACAGACAGTCACAATCTCTGCCCGGCAGCTGACTCCAGTCGCATATAATCACAGAGTTAGCTGGCTAGCTGCTGCCTCTCCTCAGTACAGATTCCTTTGCAGTGACACACGAGGGGTCAGTATCAGTTCCTGGCAGCATTGTTATTCCATTATTAAATGGGTAAATTAAATTCGATGCCCCTTTTGGGTCAGTATTAGACAATAGAGGTGAAAAGTCTGTTCACAGCTAATATAGGTCACCTAATAAATAGACTGTTCTAGAACATATAGAAAGCCTGCATGCAGACCAGTGCATGATAAACAAAGCCCACTTTCCACTGACATTCCTTCCACCACAAGCTGAACAAAAGGAGCACGATAATGAGTAGGGAAACCCTTTTTCCTTGCTGTGCTGAAGGACAGTTGGGGTGGACGACAAATACTGATGTGTTTGCAGAGCCCCTGC
>NTHP01000112.1:899279-940434 GCA_003416845.1 Oplegnathus fasciatus | reverse complement strand
GGACCCCTCCCTCTTTTTTTCCAGCAAACTCTCCTCTCCTCAGAGTCCCTGAAGCCACCAGCTGACACACTGAGCAGCTGTCCAAGGGCCAGGCAGGCAGATGGAGTCCAAAAAACAACTCTCGAAGCAGAACTACAAAGAAAGCAACGAGAGGAGGAAAATCTACACCGCGTGGACTGCAGCGGCGTGTACTTTCTCAATCAATTCTTGTATACACACCAGTGTCCGTCACACTTGGCTGTGACAGTAATGCCTAAACCAGACTTCACCTCCCGGCCAGAGAGGATGAGCTCATGCTTTCCACACGGATTGCGATGGGGGAAAAGCTTTTAGCTGCCTGGCAGCAGACCCCACCCTAGAATGAAACTGCAAATAATATCAATGAAATAGCATTAATGTTTAGAAGCTGGACGGCAGCTTCAGGCGAGTGGAGCTAGGGCAGATATAGCTGAGCTGCAAAGCCAAAGATGGCATGTCTGATAAGGCAGGGTAGGAGGCTTTTGATGGCCTACTAAGATTTTAGCCTAATTCTGCTCAACTTCCTGACTGCTGTACGGATAGCTTTGGACGGCCAGCAGCAGAAATGACCGGCAGCTCGTAAAAGGGGCTTTAAGGAGCAAAATCAAAGAGCTAAGAAAAGATTTACAGGCTTAGCTAGCTCAAAGCCCCCACCCAAGCCCCCGCATCATCCGAAAACAGCATGCGACTTCAAAACGCTTAATGACTGACCGACATTTAACGTGCTCACCCGGAAAAGGCTAATAGTACTAGTTTTCCTCAAAATCTGGGTTATATATCTTAAAATCACACCCCACTATTGAAGCAGCTATAATTTAAAGTCATTTTCTTTGCTCTTCTTTCACTGCAAAGGGGGCAGGAATGCATCCAGACGAGACGCATCACTTACTGGAAAGCTATGACTGCATGCTTGGAGGATGAGTGGCCCTCTTAAGGTGTTTTTCCCTCAATATGAAGATTTAACAGATATTGTGCGTCAGAGGCAGACATGTTTATTGAAGCTACAAACGGAGGAGTTTCTCTAAACTTCAATTCGTCCTAACCTACCTATCAGTGTTAATGACATATGCAGACACAAGTCTCGTCTGGGTTTCTTCCTGCAATCAATCACATATTTGGACTTTAAGCTCATCAGCTGTACCTCTACTGAAAAAAATGGATCAGGAATAACTATTATTCGCAATTCAAAGTGGAGTTAGAAATCACCACAGGAGAGGAGCTGTGACTTGAACGACATAAAAAGTTATTTTATAGCCCACCACAGCCAGTCGAGTTGCTAACATTAGGTATCTTTGACTATTTCTCCCAGAAAATACACGAAAAACATCCCCTCGANCACTTCTCTTTTCTTTCTTAAACTCGCATGCATTAATTACTCTCACAAAGCTAACCTAAGCTAACTAACTTAGTGTAGCTAAAGGCTAAATGGTGCATCAGTCACCCAATGAGATTAACTTAATTAGCAAGACTATGTGACAGTTTAGCTAAATCCAGAAGGATCNGGCTAACGTTAGGTAGCAGGGCTGCGTTCAAGCCAACGAAGAAAAGAGGCGTTTGCTAGCTGCGAGGCTTTGCCCGCATCCCACTTCTTTTGTTCCTCCGTGAAACGTTTTCGGCTTCTTTTTTTTTTTTTACCTGGAACTGCTCTTAGTGCCAGGCTCCATTCCTTTAAAGGTGGTTGTCGTCGTCATCTTTATGGAGTATTTTCGATGTCTCGGGTTGTAACAAATAGTCAATGAGAAACTAATAGAAAAAAAAAAGTCCTCCGCCTTCCCCGCAGAGATGCGACAGGATGTAGACTCCACCCGACACTGAAAAACATAACGAACACCAGATCCGCTGGTTCTGCGGTGCCAGCCCACGAGACCCATCCCACCAGCGTTCGACCCGCTCTGATTGGACAGAACATCACAGAACTCCTCTCTCATTGGACAGAACCTCAGAGCTCGCCTCTCTTGTTGGTGGCAGGACTCCACATCTCCTGGGGGCTTTTTCTTCTGCTATCTAATCTATTAGCATTGATTATGACAGTCTGCAAAATGCTTTAAACTGCAATGTAAGGGTGGAAAGAAAAACGTGGGTGAACCTTGACCTCGATCATGGGACTAACCTTCAGTCTTAACCGAAATCAGCCAACAAAATTTGTGCTCTTATAGTTCTATAAATGTATTTTATATTGGTTGTATTTCTGCCCAGAAGAGGGTCAAACAATCACATTGGAAAGCCAGACAAAATTAGTGGAAGTTTGGAAAAAGACAATAGCTTTATTTTAACAGGCATCTTAATAGACAATACAGATGTTTATTGAACTGAAACATCTTTTCAGGCTTCCCAAAATTTGAAGCTTGGCCTAGTCAGACAGTTAATCAAAACATTTCTCTACACATCCACTACTATATAAAAAATGTATAAAATCAAATATTTTTTCTGAAGATAACAGAAACCAAATGACAATCCAGCCTCATTCCCAAACTGGGTATACCGTTCACTAAGTGATAGCCAGTCCCAAAATAGTACACTTTTAAGAATAGATTTGCTGGACGCTGACCAAGCCTAGCCCGACGTCATTTGATCAGTAAAGTCAGTTTTATTAATTCCCACTCCATCACCGGTCCTATCTGTCTGCAACCTTAGAAGAAGCCCTTTAAATTGGGCAGGGTAGTCCTTAACATTTACCACAATACAGCATGAACAAACAAAAACCTGAATTCAGGGTGATCTGGATGTGGTTTATGTACAAAAACAGAAACTTAACAAGGGCAAGAATGAAAATACTATACAGCAGTTATGTGTAGCAGAGAAAAGACAACTTCTTCTGCATGTTGAGACAATAGGACAAGTTGCAAAGCAGCAGCTGCGGTGTATCACAGGCCGGGAAGGTTGGCTGTGTTAAGGAGGAACATGATAATTGGCGCATGTGGTTGATTAAATCAGGCCCCCCGTCTGCTGTTGAAACACGTCAATTGTATCTTCATCTTCCATTTCCAACTGTTGAGAGAAAAAAAACGTTATTTAAACGTGTATCACATGATTTTTGATAAGCCTGAAGTTGTGAACAATCTCTTGGCTACATTTCACAGCTAGTTGATCTGCATCTTGGGTATCTATTTTCTCCTGGCTTCGGCTTTATTAAGCAAAAAATATAAAGTGACAGGAGATATACAGTATAGAGAGAGAGAAAGGGGGCAGATGTAGTATCAAGATGTTGCTGTTGCATGCTTTGTGCCCCAAGGCTGACAGAATCCTCCATGCAAACACAAAGTTGTCGTTTGCATAGGCAAAATGGCACAATTGCCACCAAAACAAAACCTTGCATTTGGCTTTGATGACCGCGATGTGCATCGACAGGCTTGCACGACATCGCAATAAAATGCAACAACATGCAAGTTGTGTCTACTGGCATCTGTCTAAAGTGACATGTTCAACACAAATTCGAGAATGTGGCAATCAAAATTTAATTTGGTGTGTTCTGACAGCCCGAGGCATCTACTGTACATGCTCCCCATGTCAGCACGTCCTCAACTGTGCACAAAGACCTGGCGTTCGTCTGGTTTCAGCCTACAGACACTCCTACCACACGCTGCTCACTGTGGGGTGATCTCCTGTATATTTAACTTGTTAACTGTTGGGCGTTGGCGAGAGTTAACTGTTTTGTTCTATCTGCAAGTGTGTATGTCTTACAATTGCACTTATCAAGGGTTGCTCAGACACTGGACAGATCTTGAGTTGTGTGTGCACTGTAATGACTTCATCATGCATTTATCATTGTAGAGGGGAAAAAAAAGGGAACACCAAAAATCAAGAGCACTAGTATGAGCTTCCCCATGAAAGGCGGTGGAAAAGAATGCACGAAATATGCATATCTTACTAGATAAGGATGGCACAAATGCATTAGCACAAATGATGACACATGAATGAAACATGTTTGAGAATGTGTACTTTTTAAGCACACTATAGTCTGTTTTGGGTAGCTAAACTCAAAGTTTCAATACGTCACACTTACCTGTGATGGTGTGTCTGTCTCACTTATTGGCTGCCCATCGAATCTGAACCTGATTTGCCTCATTGACAGTCCCTGGGGAGACAAACGCAAACCGATTATCCCCATTCCTTTCCAAAAATGGTTAAACAGACAGTACTAACAAGGTGACTTTTACACTTTTAACTATTTGAACATTTAACAGCCTTTAACAGAGGGAAATACAAAGAAGTTACATGTTCAAGAGAACAACCAGGGGAAACCAAATCAGTAAAGATCCTCATAAGGTGTCTACCGCTGTGACTGCTATTTGATACTTGAACGCAACATTTTCCAATGATTGTAGTAAGCACATACCAGAACGATAAATAACTAACATTTAGGCAATACAACCAAAAAGTGATTTGATGTCTAAAGATGTAATCAAATTAGACAAGCTACAAAACCACATAAAAATGTAAATTCAATTTATTGTAATAATCATGGAAATTTATATCCTGAAAGCCAAGAAAAGAACATAAATATTATATTTATAATATTTTACAGCGAGTATTGCCTTGTTTAAGGTGAAGTTTGAGGGTCACAGAAAAATAATGAGTTGTATTGTCTCCTGCAGTGAGTACGCAAAGAAAGGAATAATGAAAAACATCTGGTTCTCACTGTAGTTTTAAAAATGAGCTGCCTGACAAACATGCCCTGCTGGCAGTCCATAGACAACACTGGCATTGGGTTTCCATTCTTCCAGAGAGTTGAATGCTCATTTGACTTTCAGATAAGGAGGAATGTCAGAGGTCACATGTCATTAGATGTTCTCTTCTTAACCTTTAGGTATAGAGAATTCAGAATGAAAAAGTTATCATCAAACCTCAGTTTTTGTAGAGATGCAATTGCAGCTGCAGGGAAGATTACAGTACAATTTTAAGAACTAACTCGGTAGGATAAGTCAGCATTCCTGCATCCCATTAAAGCAAAAAGCCTGGCAAAGGACAACTTCAGAAATGATTTAGCTCATAACCGCTGATGGAAAAGATGAGATATCTTTTGTGATTAAAAGACAGGGAGATAAGGAGGTTTGGTTTGAGGGGGTGGGTGGGAGAGAGGTGAAGCTTTAAACTGTGTTCAGCATTTGAGGGAAGATTTGCATCGACACCGTAGTCCTGACTGCAGGAAGAGAAGAGCCGTAGAGCAGAGCTGGATCGTAGCCAATAAACAATGAATAATAACTCTTTCAGGAAAAAATGACTGAAAACGTGACCAATGAGCATCGTCTGGCTTGTATTTCAGGTTTGAGCTTTTAGCATACTGCAGTATCTTCAGAGGTCTTGTACGTGATGCGTCTGTTGGATATAACCTTGATTTCTCCAACATACTGAACTGTGACTTTACCATTACGTAAGTATCTGCAATAAAAACAGTTAAAACTTTTTGACAGCATAATTTATATGGTAAGTGGGACTTTTAAATTGCCCAGACATAAAGACTTGTTTGCTTGAGGTTAACATTGCATTATTTAGATTGCTGTAAAACAAAAGCTCAAATTACCAGTCTCTGTGCGTGCCTGATAAGTGTAAAAGGGCTGAAAATAATGACTCTTATCATTGCCTTTTTTGTCTTCACACATGCTGTTGCTTTTAACTGTCAAGTAATTCCAATAATTATTTCCATATGATGTAAATGCAGCATTACTTGGTAACATAGCTCTTCTAAGCCTTGCTCCACAGTATACAGTTGGAAAGAGACTACTCTAGTAAATAGGTAAATATTCAGGCCTGCAAGGTCTCTGCTATGCCAAAAATATTCCACTGTGATAGGCCTTATTCATGGCAGACATTTTGACATGTCACAGCAGGAAAAGCTTGGGTATAATTAATAACTTTAATAAGGGCTGCATTTTTTGACTAGTCAGAATGTCGTGCACTGCATACAGTGATGAAGGCCAGTTTTGTTAAAAATTTACAAGAGGGACTGTAAGTGTCATTTACCCAACATTTTGCCTAAAAATCCAATAACCGAGTGGGTGTATTACATGCCATGAGTGCAAGTAATAGTGGAGGAGCTACACCTTTTCACTCCAGAAAGATTAAAAAGCTAGAGGAGGCAGTTCTTATCTACACAGACAACACAGACAACGCAGTCTCAAAAGCACAGCTCCATTAAAGGCAAATTCAGAGACACCCAGACTGTTTTCTACCTCGAATACAACATTGCTTGTTCAATTTGAGATGCAGTGGTGGTTGATAAACTCACTTTTAAAGCTTAACAGCTTAATAATAAAGGAAAGGAGACTGGAGGATATTTTACTCCTCTAATATGCTTACTTTTTTGTTGTTAACATCTTTCTTTGGGGCTGAAACTAAGCTAAATATCAATATCAAAGCTATCCCTCTTTGGATCATACAGACAAATCTTCACCAAGTGGCCTCTACACATGTTGCAGAAAATGTCTGTATGTGCTGAGAATTGCATTTCAGCTGCAATTCTTACAATGCAGTAATTGTGTTATTTGTAACACCTGTGTTTCACAAGTCAAAATGTCTGCTGTGAAACAGGCCTATTCAACTTTAGTTACAACACACTAGTACACAGTACAGTAATAAACCTGTAACATCATCCCGAGTGTTCACAATCAGTCAGTGATGGTGGTTGTGTGCTGATGTTGCGCCATGCCCACCTGTCTCTCGCAGTAGGCCTTCATGAGTTTGATGAGCGGCGTGTGTCTTTTGATCTTGAACTGCACTACAGATCCATCCTGACCTGCTACCTTCAGGTTTATGTGTTCGTTGTTTTCTGTCTTGACTGCCTCCTGAGGGATAAAGTCAGAGAGAGAAAAAAAAAAACAGTTAACACAGGCATGCAGGGAACCAGAGCTGGAATAATTAGCTGATTGTTCTAATTTTATCCACCACAAACACCATTCATTTCCTGGTTACAGCTTCACAGACGTAAAGAATGGAACATTTCTCTCTGTTATTATAAACAGAACTTAGTGTTACTTACTAAACTACGTACTTTTTTTCCCACCAGGAGCTGCAATCTTAAACCATCAGTTTGGGCTCTTGTAACTTATGATGGGCAACTGTCATTATTGTTGACATTTTACAGACTATATGAGTAATTGATATATACAAATAATATAGAAATAGAAAGCAGCCACAGTGTCATTAAGTTAAGTAGGGCTGTATGATACTGTGAGACAACAGAGATTTTGCTATAGAGCTTTTACCTAGGTATACTTGTGGTTGCTGAATATTTCCCCTACTGAGATTTTTGCATCAATGTGATGAAATGAAAAACAGACATTACCATGTGTATTTTTTATATATATATATATAAAAATTGTTCCTAAAATGAATTTCCAGAAAATGTATTTTAGTACACTTTAAAATCTTCCCTGGTGCACCTTTGTTTACATTGTTTCTGTGTCTGCAAATTCAAACCAGCACAAGTTGGCCACAGCCTGATCCAAGCAGAGATAAACCAAGAGAAAAAGAAAATACTGTAGTTTTAGTGGCATATACCCATTCTTACTGCTGCTCAGTGCAAAAAACTTTCTCCCACTTGCACAAATGAACACACACACACACACACACACACACACACACACACACACACAAGCTATTAACAGCACAAGCCATGCACACACACATTGGTAAATTGAGGCATGCACTGAGGATGACACCAGCTGGTTGGCTGTGTGGGATCAAGCAGAAAACGACCTGCGCGCCTGTGGATGCGCGTTCACAAACCTTCCGGTCTATCAAAGTAGGCATACATAGTAGTTGAATTTTATCTCTCAACTTTAACAAGGTAAAACAGAACATGTGGAAATGTTTTTTTTTTTTCTGCGAGCCTCCGCGCCACAGATCCGCTGAAATAAACTTGCATT
The DNA here is from genome assembly GCA_003416845.1 of Oplegnathus fasciatus. NCBI lineage: Eukaryota > Metazoa > Chordata > Actinopteri > Centrarchiformes > Oplegnathidae > Oplegnathus > Oplegnathus fasciatus. The sequence continues at coordinate 932,551 of NTHP01000112.1, read as the reverse complement.
TTGATACAATGTAGAAACACTCACCTTTGGTTTTTCATCAGCCATGGTCACTCTTTTGGCGCTTCTCTACGCTGCCACACAAAGAACACGAGTGCGCGCACGTACGCGCTCCTGTCTAAATTATTCGAACCGAACGTGCGCGGCCACGAGCCAGTGCGCGTCCACAGCACCCAGCTTTGATTGGCTACAGAGAGTCACGTGGGTGAAAGCGCGGTCTGGGCATGGGCGGGAGAGTCCCAGTGCGCGTTAAAGAGGCACTCAGCCGCACATGCACGCGCACAGCGATGTTTTTCCTTTTGTTGTCAGGCTTGTAAAGGTACAGTTACCCCACAACAGACACCTCGTCACCCTGGTAACCTCTCATCAGTGCTGCATGGGTCAGCCATCATCATCATACAGTACATTACTCATACTGGGAATCTAGTAGTTGCACTTTTTGTTTTCTTCTTTTTTTAACCCTTTAAATCCCAGCGGCCATCTTGTTTTTCCCTCTGATGATGAAGATGGGCTAAAACTACATTGGATGAATACTTTTACACATAAAGAAAGTGTGTATAAGTCATATCAAAACATTCATTCTTAACAGATTCCAGTGAAAATATTTGTATGCTTTGTTTGTACATGCATAACAGAAAAAAACACCATATTTTGATAATTCATTACTTCCGTCTTGTATGTGAACCCGCTTCCCCCGAGCTTTAGATTTATTGATTATCCGTGTTAATGTATTTATTAATTATATATTTTATCTATCTATAGGTTGGGACAAAACCACAGCACGAGCCAAACAGATGGAAAAACAGGCGGGAGGAAGGGCAGCCCTTCCGTGACGTCATCACACATGCGCCACCAGGGCTTTCGAATGAATGGCTGAGGCGCGGAAGCCGCACGGCACCTGTAGTTCATGGCGTGAAGTGTTTACAGCTGAATTAGTTTGTCATTTTACATTTTAGTGCATCGATAATATTGTTCCCCGATGGAGGAGGTAGACGTCGAGCCGGCAATCACCGTAAGTGACCGCTGTAGCTCAGTTTTCTCTCTTCTCCTCCACTGAATAGCATTGCTAACAGGCGAGCTAACTGCATCGCAACAACATAACTGTATTAAATGTCAAATGTAGCTACGTTTGATGATTATATAAACATAGAAAGTCCCATAACGTGTGTCAAAAACAGGCAGACACATGAAAGGTTAATAACAGAAATACATACGTCTCAAAACAAGTCAGAAGTGTCAAAGAACATAACAGGTACAATGCTAGAAGACTAATTAAAAACTATTATAACTTAGTTAATAGTTGGTTAATTAAATTAGTAGTTTACTTGAATTATGAGCAAGGTTTAAGTACAATTTAAGTTGATAATAAAGTTGGAAATTAGGCTAGACAGCAGGAAATGTTCAATGATTAAAAAACAATTTTTAAAATGTTTTACTGACCCTGTCTCTCTTCTTTAAATGCAGAACATTCCTGCAGCCCGAGATGGGACGCATTTGGGATTTGCATGGGGACCTGGTGATATCCTTGTGTATGAGACCCTTTACAAACCGTCAGGTATGTGTAGATATTAATACCACCCCCTCTTCTCATGTTTTCACTCTCTCTCTTGCCTAATGTCACTCTTTTATCTCCTTTCTGTCCTGTATTTTCAGGCGCTAAAGGATCAGGATGCCCCGTCATCCACGAGGTCAGGAAAGACGAGGACATATATTCACCCATTTTACGCAAACTCTTCAATGAGTCGCATCACATCTTTGTTGGCCTGCAGACAATTAGAGAGGACCTCCCCAGCAAGAACAAAAAACCCCAGTAAGGCCACGTGATGGACAAGTACTCTCCTCCCGTGCATGCCACCGTATTGCTTTTCAGTAGAGCTGCAACGATTAGTTGATTAATCGATTAACTATTTTGATAATCGATTAATCGTTTTGAGTCATTTTTTTAAGAAAAAGTGTCCAAATTCTCTGATTTCAGCTTCTCAGATGTGAATATTTTCTGGTTTCTTNNAGTCCTCTGTGACAGTAAACTGAATATCTGTGGGTTGTGGACAAAACAAGACATTTGAGGACGTCACCTTGGGCTTTGGGAAACAGTGATCAACATTTTTCACCATTTTCTGACATTTTATGGACCAAACAACTAACCGATTAATCGAGAAAATGATCAACAGATGAATCGATAATGAAAATAATCGTTAGTTGCAGACCTACTTTTCTGTGACATAAACCTGTGTTACAAAAGTCAGATGAAGCTCCCACATAAATTATCTTGATTTTTGTCTGTCTTGCTCCTTAGATTTGTTAGCATCAGTAAAAACTATAGATCTGTGATACGAGCCTGTATGGAGGAGCTTCAGCAAGTAGCAGGTCAGAATTTTGAAATATAATTTAGATATTTTAGTCCTCAGTGTGATTACTCAGGAATAATCAAACTGACCTTGTTCTCTTTTCTGCAGTTTCTACAAAAAATACAGAAGTGTCCACGCAATATGGAAATCAGGTATGTGCTACTACTGTATGTGTATCTGTGCCATGACATGCAGAGAGAGCACATCCTCATGTGAAAAAAAGACTAATGCATGTACAGGATGCAGGGCTCCAGACTGCGACTATTAAGTCCACTTTTGGAGACAGTGCTACTAAATTTTATGACTAGGAGCACCGCTGCGACTTGCAGATATGCGCCCTGTTTTTTTGTTTTGTTTTGGGTTTTTTTAAATGATCATCGTATATCACTTGAAACACCAGGAGGGAGCGAAAATTGGTATATCAGGCTATGGAATGTGCGTTTTTATCAGAAAAAAAAGACACATTTAGTATTTATTAATCCATACACCTCGCCACATTTTAAGCTAAATATAAGCATTTCCACTGTGTAGAGTATACAAATAAAATACAACCTCTAACCACAGCTGGAAAATCTGGAAATTGTCTTGAAGCACTACTTCAACAATGGCCCATTCTTATTTCCTTAAATTGTCTATTTATTACCAAAGCATTTATCAGTAATACATTAAGATGAAAGAAATATGAATTTGTTGCGTTCCATGTTGATTTAAGTGGTGCTCCTACATTTTGTGCTCCTAGACGTTTCAGTAGGGAGCACCAGTGCTACTAGTGGAAAAAGTTAGTCTGGAGCCCTGGGATGCCATCTGTGTAGGCAATAATTCAGTTTTAACATTTATTATCTTTTAGTTGAATGATATTGTGATGATATAGTAACACATAATTATGTGGTATAAATTATGATAACAAGAACATTTTATTGGAAAACTGAAACACTTACTCTTTATCTACAGTAAGGAAAGGGACAACTGATGCTAAAGTGCGAATGCAGAGGAATACATATTCATTTTTGAGTGAAATTCACTTTTGGAATATTTTGTTTACATTGACACGGTCCTAACCTCAGCCTCTGTTTTGGTGTGACAGGTGTCCATTCTGTTGGCCATAGAACTGATCTGGAATCTTTGTGAAGTGCTGTTCATTGACGCTGCTCCTGGTTAGAGTTTGACTTGGTTTTTTTTATTTAATCTCCCTCTTTATCTTTTGTAATACGTTTTATAATTTGACTTTGAGACTATGAAAGCACCCACACAAAGAAGGTCAGTAGTGTGTGTGTTTGTGTGTGTCCTCAGCGGGCTCCCTGTTGCTCCACCTCCTGGACTGGGTAAGGTTACACAAGGCTGATGTGGATGAGAAGGCCAGGGAAGTGCTGCAGAGTGAGAGCCCTGCTGAGCACCATGACTACTGGGATGTGGTAGGTGCAGCACACACGTTTATGTCTTTGAAACTATAAAAGCCATATGCACACCTAGCCCTGATTTTGAGCAGAGATGTTCTCGTTTACAAAACCACCGTACAGACCGATCCTCAGAATTTCACTCTTCATTTGTATTTTGTCTGACATAGAGCGCAGTGTGAAATTACATGTCAATCACATGTTTTGTGTCTGGGCTGTGAAGGTGGTGAGTTATGTGCTGCAGGGCAGGTTGGAAGAAGCCAGACAGATGCTGGTGAAGCAGGCCACCCTACAGCCTGCTGCCAGGAACATGTACAAGCTGATGGACACTCTGCTCAGCAAGATGCCCTTCTACAATGTAAGATTATCTGTCAATAGTTTATCTTATTGTGCAGTGTTAGCTGGCCTTGGTAAGATGATATTTGCATGTTGTTTTATATTCTTATTAACCAGAATTAGTTCACACATGGTTTGATCTCAGCTGTGAATTAAAGTACTTTGATTTGTTAAGTGGAGAGGGTGCACAAAAATGTTATATGGCTAATCGATGCCGGCTTATTACAAGCCAGTTTCGAAAACACATAAGGTAGCGGACTTTTCTGTCACACCACGGCCCAATTTGTGCAGAAATCACACATATGCATGATGTCTTCTTTTTAATATGCACAAGTAACACCTTAATGTACAATGTAATTCAGCAGAATGACATGTCAATTTACAGGCTCAAAAATTACCATAGAGCACAGTCAGCTCCTCTTCTTATTGTATATACTGTAAAAAGTTGAATACTATAAGCTTCACAAAACTAGAATTGATTGCAGTGCTGTTGTATTACATTCTATTGTGTTGCACAGGTATTCATGTTACTGTTTATACCACAGCTTTTATTTGATGCATTCTCTTGGCGTAATGGTGTCATTAGAATCGGGGATGTCCTCAGCTGATCTGCGTTACTGGCACCGTAGCTTAGAAAGACGTATTGTAAAAAATCTGTATTGGCTATATTACAGTAAGCTGCCTTTGAGTTTGACATCCATCAGATTCTTCTTTATTTTAACATAGTGTGCTATGAATAAGTCTGCTGGCATACAGTTGTAAACCTGTTTTTAAATACCTTATCCGTTAAATTCCTCCTAGATATTTAATAAGCATAATGTGTGGTGGTGTGAAGTGAAATAATAATAAGTTAATTCTATGGAGATATCCGCACCGATAGTGTGTGTAAGTGAGCAGTCATATTAGGCGCTCCTTTGACCAAAAACAAAAATGCCTTTAAGCTTCTGTATTTTGCTCATGCTGGGCATGAAAACAGACTGTTCCAACCTTCCTGACACACAGTTCCTGACCGGCACTCCCCCCCTTCACAGATATCATGCAGTTTAATTATTGAAGTTCACACAACACTTTTGCGTAATTCAAGCTGAATATCTGCTCATAAACCAAGCAATGGAGGCTTTCATGTCTGAACTTTCTGTCATAATCCTTCAGCCCGGTGGCACCCAGACGCTGACAGAGTTTGATGTGAAGTGGAGACACTGGCATGAGGAGGTGGACCGCTGCCTGCAGGACAACTCGTTTGCCAGCAACCAAAACCTGGAGCTCATCTGCAAGGTCAGAGACTCTGTGCCCTCAGTGGCTTCAGCCGTTGTCCATCTACTCCCTACATGTGCAGAATATGTAAAGTGATATCTGTAGTATGCTGCGTATGCAATGGGGAAGTTGTGTAAGTTAACCATAAATCTGTGCACCTGTACTTATTAATCCAACACCTTTTCCCACCTGTTTTTTTTCACTTCATGTTAGATCTTAGTGGGAGATGAAGACACTTTGCTGGAGCACAAGGAACTGCTGAGCACCTGGTACCACTTCCTGGTCACTCGACTGCTCTTCAGCCACCCCACAGTCAAACCCACTGAGTTGCACTACTACGCACAGGTACACTAACTACTCCACTCAGCATTCAAACGTATTGCTACTACATTCCTGTTATTTACCGTGTGTGTGTGTGTGTGTGTGTGTGTGTGTGTGTGTGTGTGTGTGTGTGTGTGTGCTGCAGTCATGCATGACCATGTTTCTGGACTCGAGGAGCGTCCCGGAGCCCCTGGACAGCATCTTACTGGCTGCCTTTGAGTTTGACATCCATCAGGTCATCAAAGACTGCAGGTAACGTATTCATCTACACATACGCAGATACAGTACATACAAGCCACTTACGTGTTTATGCCTACTGTCTATAAACTTTAAATCTTTCAACACACTCTCCCCTAATTTCTCCGCCACGTGTCTCTTCAGCATTGCTCTCAACAACTGGTGGTTTGTGGCCCATTTGACAGATCTGCTGGATCACTGCAAACTCCTCCAGTCTCACAATCTACAGTAAGGACTCTGTTTTGCTGCGTTTGTACTTGCATACACTTTTGATCTGGACATAACAAGATTTCACACTTTATTCGTCTAACATTTACCATGTCATTCTGGTGTGTGTGTGTTCAGCTTTGGCTCCAACTTGAGAGAGTTTCTCCTGTTAGAATATGCTTCTGGCCTCTTCACTCATCACAGGTATGGTTATCTAAAGCTCATTAATGCTAATTATCCTTATGGTGTGGGAATTCTGTTAATTAGTGTATTTAATGACTTAGATTTATTTACACAAAGTATAAAAACTTGTTCAGTCATGTGGCTTTTGGAGCTGCTAATGATTTTTTTTTTTACTATTAAATAATTAAATAATCTTCTTTATGATTACTCATTTACTCTATAAATTAATTCAGTGCCCTCGTAAAACACAGGTCAGCTGACAGCAGCATCGTGATATTGTCATAGGTCTCTACAAATGCCTCATCTTATAAGATGTTTTGTGCGTGTGTTTGTGTGAAGTCTGTGGCAGTTGGCTGTGGACTACTTTGACCACTGCCCAGAGTTTGGCCGCGTCTACCTGGAGCTGCAGATTGAGCGTGTTCCTTTAGACACGGAGCGCAAAGCGCTCAAGGTGCTCAGGATCTGTGAGCAGCGGCAAATGTCAGAGCAAGGTAGCACTTTCTCTCTCAGTCCTCCTCTCATTCTCTAGTATCCACCTGCTGCAGTAGGGACTTAAACATTTAATTTCTTGTCCTCATCCAGTGCGGAGTATCTGTAAGATCATGGCTATGCGGGCCCTGAGGAACAACAGACTGGGCTCTGCTCTCTCCTGGAGCATCAGGGCCAAAGACGCTGCCTTTGCCACCCTCATTTCGGAGAGGTTAGTTCCCTTAACTTACTCCTCAAGATGCTTCTCAACACTGTCAGTGGCTGTGCTGGAACCTTTGGTACAATAATCTAAATAAAGAAGAAAAAGGCCTTTTTAAACTTTTTGCCTCTACAGAGCAGCCTCTCTGCAGGCATTTTCCAAAATGCTTGATTCTGAAATATCAAACAAAGACTCACTCTTGTTCCTCATCAAACTAAGAGTTAAAATGAATTTTGTAAGATGATATTTCTTGACCTGATCACACCTAAAGACAGCAAAAAGCCTCTCCTTGTTCCCGTTGCTTTGTGTGTGTCAGATATGGCCATTGTTGGGCTGATATCTTGTATTTTACACAACAGAAAATAGTAGCGTGAAGAATCACATGTGGTTGATTATAAACAAATCAAGCATTGTATTCTGTTATGTAGCTCTAAGATAAATTGTAGCTGGCTGGTCTCCCTGTGAAAGCACTTTGTTGTGAGGTTGCTTCTTTCCAAGTGGTTTTAAAAGTGTGTCTTTGTGTGTCAGGTTCTTGCAGGATTACTGTGCCAGAGGGACCTTCTCGGATTTGGACCTGATAGACAACTTGGGTCCAGCAATGCTGCTCAGCGACAGGCTTACTTTCCTTGGTATGAACAAGGGAACACACACACATACACTGGTAGCACTGCTCAACATGTGACTGTCGTGCCTTTCACAAGTTCACACATCAAGTGAGGGGACCTTCAGTCAGGGCAGATGGACAGCTTCTCTCTTAGGCTGTCACATGAGACTCAGACACAGAGACATGTGTGCACGCAGAGATATAAATAAACGTTTGTACTGTTTAATGCAACAGCATGTGACGGCGTGTTTTACTGGAAGAATATCAGTGAAAAGAGAAGAACTATTTATAAAAACCCTCTAAAGTTTAGATACACTGTGACTTATTGTAAACTCTGTTAGTATGTAAATAGATCTCTGTATTAATGTTTACAGTTCATGAAACTGCACTTTTCTACTGTGTGATAACGTCTGTGTCAGCATCAGCTCGTAGTGTTGCAGTCTGAAAACGTTGCTCCCTTTTCATTCCTAGGGAAGTACCGCGAGTTCCACAAGCTGTACGGAGAGAAGCGCTTCAGTGAGGCGGCCAAGCTGCTCCTCTCCCTCATGACGGCCAAGATCGCCCCCCGAAGCTTCTGGATGACGCTGCTGACCGACGCCCTGCCGCTGCTGGAGCAGAAAGAGGTCAGTCAGCACAAAGTGTGCAGCATACTGCAGAGTTGGACAAAATCTGTATCATTATAATCACAAGATATTGGTTCAGTATAGCTATATAGCCAAGTTGCATTAAAATATTAAATTGATATTAATGTTTTGCTGCAGGTACAATAAAACTGCTATTGTTATATTAAATTCTCTGCTTTGTTTTAGATTATTTTGTCATTTCTTTTATAATCTATGATGAAAATATGCTATTTTTTTATTTTATTAAGACACAAAACATCAGAGACAACAAATAATGCTAAATAAGGGAACTAATGATTATTTTCAATATCGATTAATCTGCCCATTTATTTCTCGATTCATCATTTGGTCTATTAAACATCAGAAAACAAAATGTCCGTTACAATGTTCCAGAGCTTCAGGTCACATCTTCAAATGTGGTTTTGTGTGACAAACGCAGAATATTTGGCATTTTTGCTTGAAAACAACATAAAAGATGAATTGATCATATCAAAATAGTTTCAATAATAATTTATTTATTTTCTGTCGCTCAATTAATAGACTAATTGTTGCAGCTTTATACTAAATTATAGCCCAATGATCAGATATTAGTTGCGTAATTGATTCAGTTTAGTCCGTCATGCCAAATAAGACGGCATATGGTTTTAGTCTGATGAAAATCTGTCCTCTGCAGCAGCTGATTTACAGCAGATGCGCCCTTTTATCTGTTTATTTGTGCACATTACTGTCTGGGAGTGGTCTTGTAGTGTAAGAGAACTTTGTGCATTGCTCTCTTTACTTTACAGAGCATGTCTGTGACTGGATAATGTCCGATCATGATCTCGCATTTTCAATTAGCAGTCTCAAGACTAAATCTCAGAGTGGATCATGCTTTTCTTTTGCATTCTTGTCAAAATTGATTTTACAAAGTCTACTTAAGTCTTATTGTCATTCATGTTGTACTAAACAGAAATAAACTACAGTGCTGAGCCGACTTGAACTTTGGATGTCCGCATTATTAAACAAAAGAGGAACTGCAATGCTTGCAAAGAAGTTGTGAGTTGCTGTGGGCTGTTTTAACTAAAATGCTTTGTTTGTCGAACTTTTAGGTGATCTTCTCGGCAGAGCAAACCCATGAGCTGATGTTCTGTTTAGAGGAGCTCACCTCCTCACTGAACACCACCGCTCCCGGCACAGACCGGCCCATGCAGGTACGCGTCTCCTCACACGGCCTTAATCCTGCTCAGGTGATGCTGTCCATTGTTTGTTTAAGAAACTAGCTTTTAGTCGCAGGTGCAACTCCTGGAGACACAGTTAACCCCTGATGCATTGCTTTGCTTGTGATACACAGGCTCACACGCTCGTGCTGCAAAGTATATTTCTTAGGGAAAGGATACAAGGATCTGCCGCAGTGTTACAGACATACGATACACTCCCCTTCTTATTCGAGTGCATTTGTCATTTCAGGATGAGGACATAGAGCTGACCAAAGTGGAGCTCCTGAGACTCGCTCTGGCCAGGAATCTGGCTATGGCGATAGTCAAAGAGGGAACAGTGGAAGCATGAATGGTGACATTTAAAAAGAAGCTCTTCTTTTGCATTTTTGTACTGTATATAAAATTCAAGTAATCCAAATGTGCTCTTTGATAATAAAACACTTTTCATGATCTACATTGTTTTAAAATCTGACTTTGTTTTAAAAAAAAACAAAAAACCTCAGTCTATCAGACATCCATTGAAAGAAATATTTATTTTTTCATGCAGCGAACACGTGGCACATCATACAGTATGTACAGACCTAACACTCTCACATAACTTGTCATACAACGAACGATAGGTACATTACATTCTATGTACATTAAACACACACTTCTGTACATCCCATATGACGACGAGTTGAGGACTATTGGAGAAGGGAGCTAAGGGGGGATTGGGTGGACTGATTTATGAAAATTTACTCACAGCACAGTTCCACTCTATCCCACTGCTGCACACTGCAAAGTGATCTGCCTGGTGACAGATTTCCCTTTGGAGCTACCAAATTTAAATTCAGATTTTCTTCAGTTCACATTTTCTAGGTTCAGTGATGCACTGAAATACTATAACAGAAAATAATAAACGTGACAGAATATACTCAATACCAATACTGACACTGGTACAGAACAGAAATACCCACTGCTAAAATCATGACAATCTGGACAAAATCACCTTTTATTTATTTTCAAAAGAAAAAACTAATCACAAAAGAAAACCACAGTAGACTCAAGTCATAACGGAATAGTCGTAATTAAAAATGACCATCTAAAGTGCAGTTGGTTGCCTTTAAAACACAAAACTCAACATTGTTGGTCCACTGATCTAAAACGGGGCTAAATGAGCTATAATAATTTATAAACACAGGTTACTTAAACATGTCAAAAATCTTAATGGCTGAAATAATCGTAATAAATACACGAACAGTTAACTATCTTCCTGCAGCAATGACTATATGACAGTACTTTTCTCCGTCCTAAGACTTCTACTAGGTCCCATTTCAAAATTTCTGGATATATTCAAGTATATTTTCCGTGGGTTAAGAAAGTGCTCCGCCAGAGGAATAAATAAAAGCACAACTGTTGTCTCTTCGGCTCTGTTAACTTCGAGGTTAATTTGTTTTAAAGGATTTTGTTATGCTGCAGTGCCTCCTGTCAGTCTGAGGCTGAGCTCTAATGCACTGATTTATTTGTAGTACATTCAAATCTGTTATATTCTTCTCAGGGAAAATCCATTAAAATATTTATCTGAATACCATCGACCTGTAAACACCATGGCTGTCTCACTTGCCAGTGTATGTCTTTAGTTTGTTAGCTATCTGCAGAAAAGTATACAAGCACTGTATAAATAAAAGTTTAGTTTCTGCTGTTAGCTTCTCACTGCCAGTAATAACAATGGCCAAAAACAACTCTAAGGAATGTGAAGCTGAAAGGTAGAGTGCAGCTGAGTTCCCCCACCTTCCCTTCCTTTCTCACACCCCTTCATGGAGTATGAGCCGGTCTGTCCCTGCTGAGTGGTAACAGGCCCGCACGCTGCTATAGGTGACCCCACGTCTCCTGTGGGGGGAACTGGTCGACCTCTCCGACCTCATTGCACAGGTGGTCTCCCAGTGTGAAAGCCAGCTTGTAGCGCAGACGCACCTTCTCCTGTGAGGACGGACACACACACACACACAATGATCTTTATCCGCATCTTTCTGCAGCTTTTCTCCGCCTGGCTGCCAGCTACGACACAACGTCCTGTGGCACAGAAATTCTTTGTGGTTTGTGTATTTATGTCCTTAACTATGTCACCTACCTTTGTTGGATTGGCAAGCAACATGATCTGGGTAATGGAGGCTGGAGGTAAGATGGGGTTAAATGGTGCCAGCTCTGTTCCTGATGGCGGCTGCAGCTTCACCTTCATTGACTGGTAGAGGATGAAAGGAAGAGTCAGAGCTGTATTTTTATGCTTTTATTAAAGGATAAATTCACATGTTTTCAAGTCTATGTTTGTGTTTCCACGGACAGTTTTTCCTTGCCGAGGGATAGTAACACAAAAAGTACATTTTGCACTAAAAAGACTGTAACTGTAAGATCTGACTAACTAGCCTCACATCAGCTGTGCCTTAACATAAGAATGCATTTTTACACAGAATGAGGACTGTGGATTTTGAACCCCATCACTTACATTGAAATCCCGTTAGAAAGGATCTCTTCACCAGTTAATCTCTGCATTTATCTGTGGCGCCTTAAAACCTTAGGCCACCAGGGCACCCCACTCTATTACTACCACATGCTCCAAGTTAAAGTTTCTATCAGTTAAAATATGTGATTTAAAATGTAGAATATTTGAGCAAACAGAGAAAAAAGCTAATAAAACCCTCGGCAGGTGAGGTGAACATATGAAAAGCTCTACCTTGGGCACAGCAGCTTGCAGTAACACGTTGTGAACAGGCAGGGGTGCTGTATTGAGCATGGACACCACCATCACCAACACGTCAGGCCTGCCGGGGGGACAGTCGGATGCAAAGTTGAGGAGCATGCGAACGCCGTCCTTATCATAGGCCGTCACAGGCAGCACTTTACCTGAGGACAGACAGGGCACAGCCAATCAGGAACAGGAGGACAAGAGCTATTTTAAGAGTCTACATCCGGCTATGTATTTTTTATCATCTGTCATTCCATTAACCAGTCAAGCCCATCATTCCCTGCTCCCCCCCTCCTCTCTGCTGTCCTTACTCGGTCTGATGGCCTCCAGAGGGACGTGCACATTGCTCAGGGAGACGTCTGTGGCTCTGGCTGGACTGCCCTGGAGGGGAGGGTGGCAGGGGGATAGAGAGCGGAACAGCGGGCTGCCCGGGGCCGAGCCCAGGCTCTGGGCCTTGGCATGGGACAGAGCGGGAGAGCCAGGCATTGCACCCTGAAGAAGAGAGTGTGAGGAGGGAGAGCCCTGCCCAGGTACGAGGGGAGGTGCTGCTGCAGGCATCCCAAAGCCGCTTCCTCTGGCTGTCATCTGGCTGGACAAACTGAAAATAACACTTGGTGGATTGCTATGGGACCTTAAAGTACTGCAGACTAGTCAAATAAAAGCACCAACATCAATTCAAAACAAACTAAAGTAAACTTTGTACAAAAAAATAGATCAGGGGAAGAGAAAAACACTGTAGAGGACTCTGTACCTCTTGTGATCTGAAAAGCCCATCATGGCCAGGTCTTGCAGGTTCTGGAGACTGTGTGTGGCTGCAGCTGGTTCAGCAGGGGGCACCACTGGACCTGAACAAGCTACACTGCCGAACATATCCACACTTGAAGCTGGAGCCTGCAGAGGAGGCATGCAGACAAGATGATTTACCCCCTCACATTACACACTGACTAACAAGCCGCGGTTTGGTTCAAGTTGCTCACAAACTATATTTTAGATGTACCTGCAAGGAAGTCCACTGATTGGACAGTTCGTTCAACTTGGGTTTTGATTGGCTTCCCAGAGAGGTAGGGGGGTCGTTCAGTCCTGAAAGAAGGTACGAGCATTTGTATCATTAAAAGAGAGAAAATCTTTTATCTTTGATACAATTTTTTATTTGATTTTTTTTTAGCTTTAGGAACCAGCACTCTCACAAAATTATTCTTATTCGCCTTCTGGCGGACATTTAAATGAGAAGGTTGATACCACCCTCATATCTGCCCATTAAATATAAGGCTACAGCTCGGAGATGGTTGGCTTAGCTTAGCCTAAATACTGGAAACAGGGGGAAACAGCTAGCCTGGCTCTGTCTGAAGCTAACAAAATCTGCCTACCAGCACCTTTAAAGCTTGTTAATTAACACATTAGGTCTCATGTACAGTGTAAAAACGACAATTTGCCATTTTACGAGGGGTTATATGCCAGACTACTTCTTGGCTGGGAACTGTTGCCAGGCAACCAGTGGCGACTCCAGGAAGTTACACCTCTCGATTAAACAAGCTAAATATCATGTGTTTTTTAGTGAGCTTTAAAGGTGCTGGTAGGCGGATTTTGTTCACTTCAGACTGCGCCAGGAGCCAAGTGTATTTGTTCCTTTAACTCAATAAGTCACAGCGGGGGATGTACTACCTAGAGACAGCAGCTCATCATCAAGGAGAGAGAGCGCAGTGGAGGCCTTGTCAAGTGGGGGGTGACTTGGGCTGCTGCTCTGACTGCCATGGGAGCCGGCCAGGCGTTTGGGAGGAGGAGGCAGGACAGGGATGGGGGAAGCAGTGGGATTGATGCCGACGGGATTTGAGAACTGGGAGGGAGGGACGACAGGTTGAGGGCTCGGGGTGTCAAGGCCGGCGAGGTCGATCAGTGTATCTGTGGTCTCTGTTGAAAGGCAAAGAGAGGAGGATTGATGCCAGCAGCTGAATTGATTACACAATGGCAGGATATGTGGAGCATAAAGAAATCATGTTTTTAAACGTGTGTAGGATTATAAAATGTCGCTCACCGCTCTCACTGTTGCCAGCCGTCGTTCGAGGCTCTTCACTGTCACCGTTGATGGGCTGCCCCTCAACAATCTTCTTATAGGAGTTGATGACCCTGGAGAGGTCATCGCTGGCCTGCAGGATGTCACCTGGGGAGTCAAAGGTTGCAGGTTACACACAATCAAATGATCAAAATGTGAAGACAGGCCTTCCTCAGACAAAGAAAATACCAAACTTAGCAAACCTAAATTGGTGTCATTGTCCTCCGACTCAGTGGCCATTTTGAATGCAGCACGCCTCAGCTTGTCACACCGCTCGTAGAGTTCCTGAGAGGAAACACAAAGGAGGCGCTGAACAGTTTAAATGTGACAGCAGCTGTCAGTGAAGTCAGTTTATTGACTTGAATATCACAACATATAAAATAACTTTACATGATCAAATAAATACGTTGGATCCAAACCGAACAATTCTGTAAAAACACCATAAAATATGTTCTAATATTGCCGTGCAGAGTGAACTGGGTTAATAACACATTCCCTAAATATTCCTACATCAGTTCGTTCCTTGTTTGCTGTAAGAGGGAACAATTCCAGGTTAAAGATTAAAAGTTTACCATCTCATCTCATGTGTGTGAGTGTGTGTGCACGGACACACACCTTAATGATCTCCCTGTCTGAGTCAGTGGAGCTGTCTTTATCGTAGTGGGACAGCATCTCCGTCAGCAGCTTGACGTTGATGTTCACCTCCTCCAGAGTGTGTATACGCTTTGTCACCTTCTGCACTCGGGCCTCATCCTGGCAAAGACAACAAGACACATCGTGCTGTATACCACAAACATAAACAGCAAGTCACACCGGCATGCAGGCCAAATAAAAGCAGTGTAAGAGCAGCTTGTAGGTAAATTGGAAATGAATATGATGCCACGCAGTTCGGACGTGTCTCACCTCTTTCACCATGTTTTTGATTAATCTGTTGGCTTCCTGGAGGTCCTCTGGATTTTTACTCCGGAGAAGCTCAGCAAGCAACTAAACACACACACACACACACACTTAAACATCAGTTTTCTTTTGTAGTAGTAGAAATACATCACTTACTAACAAAAGGACAGAATAATTCTGCCACACTTTAAATGATGATGACCCTCACTTCTTGGGAATTTATTCCATCAAGAGCCAAACATGAGTTATTTGTGTTTCTGAGCTACTTCACATTAAAACATCCTGTTTGAATCAGCACGTCACAGAGAAGATCTTGTTCTCCTTCAGTTTCTCACCTTGCCCATGTCCTCGTTGTCAAACACCGGGTGTTTAGGTCGCGTCGGAGGAGAAGGAATCAGAGTCCTGTCCAGCGGCAACTCTGGGTCCCGTGTCACGAGGCCTGGTGAAGAGCGTGAGGACAGGATTAATAAGCTTCCTCTGAGGCGGATGTCTTTTCACATGCACTATGTTAATCTGGGGGCGTAGCATGGAATTCTGGGCCCTGTACATATGCAGTCTCTGAGGCCCCCCGTGATTTTAAAATTAATATTACAAGCAATTTCCCTGTAAATTAGTACCCTTTGTCCCCCCCGTCCTACGCCCCTGCGTGAGTCATCTCAACACACCCTGTCTCCTCAGCGTCTGGTAGGCTTCACTGATCTTGGCTTCGTTTGGGAAAGCCACCGTCCAGCTGTACAGCATCTCTACGATCTTCATCTTCACCTTCTCCGGCGCAGTGTCGCCCATGTACTGGAGAGGAGAGGTGGTTAAGAAGAGGCCGGGCAGCAGGGACGTGCAGTCAGCACACTGAAATATAAACTGCTCACCTTTGGGGACACGACTTTAATCAGCTCGTTCAAAAATCTGTATTTCCCGACTTCATTATGAAACCTTCTCCCGCAGTTCTTCATACACGCCTCCAATACCTGCACACAAAATAGTTCAGCCTCACAGCTTTGCCTCAGTAGTTGAGACAAAGGCTGCTTGTTGATATGAAGTGTTTCTTACTGTCAGAGCCTGAAGAGCCTCCCATTCTTGTGGCGAGTGGATTTTGTGGACGAGCAGAGGCACAGCTATCTGAGGACTGCAAGACGAATGATGAGACTTTTTATTTCTGAGGGGACAATGTTTTAAAAAATAAATATTTGACAGACATACCCTTCTAGTTCCTTATTGATCTGATCACAGAAGCCTATGATGTACTCCCAGTCCTCCTGCCTGTTTGTTGGGTGGGTGGCTTTATCTGTCAGAGAGAGACATTTACACTATGTGGTGTGTTTGAGGAGCATTATGCTGTGAATGCACATCACATTCTGCTGGGAATATGGCTCCCTGCGAGTCTTGTGATCAACACAACAATGCAGTGATTGTCACCAGTCTCCCTCTTTGCACTAACTGATGTAGTGTCCATTGTGTTGGCGCTGCTGCTCGTCCATCATTCAGACTGGTTTCTGTCCAACAGCTGCAAGTATGAAGCTGCGCTGAGGACAGCTATCTGTAGAGCTTCAACAATCCCTGCACACACACTGCTAAATGTGACCCACACAGTGTTTATTAAAGCCCTCCACCCCTCCTGCTAATGATGCAGACAGCAGACTGTCAGCCAGGACCCTCCACCAGCTGCCAGTCCGCGGCTATCAGCGCCCCTGACAGCTCCTGTACTGGCGGGTTTACCGCCCTGTCACCCGGAGCACCGTATCTAGCTAATAACCCGCATTGTTTAATTCATAAAATGGGATTAATCACTCACTGAGCCAGGATTCAAGCGACTCCCCTTCCTGGTACGCCATAGCACTAAAAACATCGCGTGATGTCACCGGAGAGTGCGCGAGAGTCCAAAATTATTGGTCAGAATTATTTTGAAANNAAAAAAAAATCTTATTTACATCAATATTAAAATTAAAATCTGCTGAATGAAACGCTGATTTTGAATATATCTTTTTTTCTGCAGGCATCTGCAGGAGGTACTAATCAGGGGTCCTGACTGACACTCACATTTTCAAGATGGCTGCCTCCATCTCAGGATTATTAAAACCTTGGACACCAAGGTAATTATGATTTATACAAAGACACAAACAACAAACAGGTGGTGTTAACTGTCTATTTAATATTTCTGTGCTACGGCGGCGTTTCTCTGAAATTCAGAATAAAAACACGAATGTAACTTACGTGGTTGCACCGCGAACTAGCTAACTTGTGTTAGCCCCTGAACGATTAACGTTACGAGTAATATAAACTATTATTTTCATTATTGATCCGCTAATGTCATTAGTGCCGATCTGTTTTACTCAGTCAATTGATAATTGACTCTATAAATGACACATTCCCATCACACGTTGACAGAACGGACAAAATCTCTTCAATATGGCAACAACTATCGATTATGGTCATCATCGATTGATCTGTCGATTATTTATTTAATTATTTAATCTATAAAACGTCACAAAATAGCAAAAAAATGTCTGTCACAACTTTCCAAAGCTTGAGCGGTTATTCCATTTATAATGATATAAACCTGAGAAAAATATAGCAGAAACAGTGATCAAAGATTTATTGACAATCAATTATCTGTTGATCGACTAATCACTTCATGAAAAACGTCTGGATTTGATTGATAATACAATGAAATATCTAAAAGACAATTAAATCAATTAGGGCCGCAACTAACGAGTATTTTGTCAATTAATCTTCTGAATATTTTCTCAATGAATTAATCATTTGCTCTAAAAAATATCAAAACTGTCCAGTTCTTTCATTTAAATAACAGTCATATACATATTGTCTTACCTATATTTTATAATATATGATGATATTTATTGTGTATTTTATATTTAATTTGTGCTTCTGACTTGCCGTAGTTGGTTTCACCCTTTCTTATATTTTTATAGTTACAATGTTTATGCTCCAACATACCAAGACAAATTCCTTGTATGTGAAAACCTACTTGGCATTAAATCTGATTCTGACTCTGAAAATAGCAGAAATGTCCATCAAAGTCCAAGTTGCAGTCATCACATGGCCTGTTCTGTCCAAATCCCAAAGAAATTGAATTTACTATGTTGAAAAAAACAAAGGAAACCAGCAAATTTTCAAATTTGACAATTGACAGCCAGTGAATCTTTGGCACTTTATGATCACTGCTGAATCTGAATTTGATCTCCTGTCTTCTCACACTTAAACTAGTAATTTTCTCTCACGTGTCCTTTTGTTTGCAGAGTGTTCCTGGTGAGATGGAGCAGATACAACCCTTACTATCTGGAGCCGGAGGTCAGGAAGGAGGCCTACAACAGACCAGAGACCGAGCTGAGTGCTGAGGAGAAGGAGCAGCAGGAGCTCAAAGTGCTCAGACCCATCAAGGCAGCAACCAGCGGAGTCAGCAGCTCTGTTTTCAACGACCCGGTCCTCAGGTAGAACAAAACAAACAAACACCCCAGCTCGCTGCAGGAGGGCGTGACCTGTTTGGTCAATAGCTGTGCATCTGAGAGTTCATGTCAGGTGATCATTTTTGTCTTTGCTTTCCAGTAAATTCATCAACATGATGATGAAACACGGAAACAAGGTTTTGGCCAGAGAGATCCTGACACAGGTAAGAACGGTTTCAAAGTGAAGCTCAAAGATTTGCTGTTGGCCTAATAATATATAAATTATACATACAGTATGTTGTCTTTCTGCTTCAAGACCTTGGAGAACATAAAGAGGAAACAGGTGGAGAAATACCACAAAGCTCCAGACGGGAAGAAGGAAGAGATCGATTGCAACCCCTACGCCATTTTCCACCAGGCTCTGGACAACTGTAAGCCTGTCGTTGGGCTGGCCAGCATACAGAAAGGTGGAAAGTACTACCAGGTCAGTGATGAGGCAGAGCAATGCTCTTTTGTTACATTGATAGATCTTGTGCCAACAAAGCACACAGTCTAATTATACTCTGTTTGAACCTCACCCAGGTGCCCATCCCTCTCTCGGACAACCGACGGCGCTTCCTCGCCATGAAGTGGATGATCACGGAGTGCAGGGACAACAAACACCGACGCATGCACATGTACGAGAAACTTTCCCAGGAGCTGCTGGCAGCGTCTGTGAAGGAGGGCAACGTTATCAAGAAGAAGCATGAGATGCACAAGATGGCCGAAGCCAACAGAGCCTACGCTCACTACCGCTGGTGGTAGAAAGAAACCCGTGAGGACTGAAACACAGTTCAAATGTTTCTTGACAGACTGGACAGACGTCGTGTTGGCCACAGAGGGTCAAGGATCGATTCAGTGATACTCGAGCGCTTTTGTAAATAGTGAACACCGTGAAAATCCTTTGGTGGAAGGACTATGCTGTAAAAAGTGCTTTAGGGGAATATAAAGGGTAACATGGATTACTTTTTGTATTGTGTACAATAAACAGTCGTGCTCAATAAATAAACAATAAACACATAAAACTGAATTAAGGAAAAACTTCCAAGATTTATTAGAACAAATAAATTTGCATTAAATGTACAACCCAACCATAAAAAAATGGAATTGAGTAATGTAAAAATGTTGCAACAGTGTAATAAAATATATAAACATATATTGCAGTCAGTACTGTGCCCTGTCATGAAGGGACTATTAGTATCTACAGCATTCAAGCTTTAGTTATTCCTATTTTAAGTCTTCAGAATCAGTTTAATACATCATTAAACCTATTTTGACTCAATTTGATTGATCAGCTTGGTCTGAATGTTGTGACGAAGCTTATACGCAAATCTTCAAACACAACTAGAAAAAGAGGATTTTTGCGAGATATTATATACGATACAAAATGTCCTAAATCCTGACCATGTCTGGGCTTTTGTTCCTAACAGTGAGGATTCTTTCTCTGAATCCATCCGAGGTTGATTTTTCTGACTGCTGTGAAAGCCAATTTTACATTGAGCTTTACTTATTTACATATTTAATATCTGAACCACGTGTTTGTCCTACGCTCGTGTCTGTCTGATTCCAAGGCAGCTCTGGTTGAAGACCGTAAAGCCGTCACTGAGTATCAACAAAGGTGACAGCAACGTAAAACTGAGCTCAGCTACAGAGCGTTTGTTTCTAAAGCTGCTGGAACCTGAATTCAAAGGGAAAAATCTTTTCTACTGTCGTTATACTCATAACTGACCTGCGTACACGTGAAGGGAAGAAGAATACCAGCAGTAGTAGAAAGTAATTTAGTACATTTACTCACATATTGTACAATTTGGAGGTTTACTTTAGTATTTCCATTTTCTGTTGCTTCATACTTCTACCCCACTACAATTCAGAGGGAAATATTGTACTTTTCACTCCACCACTGCATTTATTTTATAACTTTAGTTACTTTGCAGATTCAGATTAATAATAAAAATTATGATCAACACATTGATTATGATGTTATTGATCCCAGGGAAAAATTCACAAGCTACCCACCTTTAGCAGCTGCAACATTAAAGTGACGATCACATTAATTCATCAATAAATATAATCCAGTAATATAAGATATATGATGCTGAAATGGGCCATTCTGCATAATAAGTACTTTTACTTTTGGTACTTTAAATATATTTGGATGACAATACTTTTACTTAAGTAAATGTTCTAACGCAGGACTTTGACTTGTAACAGTATTTCTACACTGTGTTATTACTACTTTTACTTCAGCAAATGATCCGAGTACTTCTTCCTCCGCTGCCCTCCAGCACTTCAACTACAAATTAAGAGCATAGGCCTTGTTGTACCCCCTGAATTGGATGATGCTGTTCTTCGTATATTGGCACGACTCGTTTAATTAACGAAACTTGTGAATCCAGAAATGTGTTCAATATCTGACTGATATATCTGTAGAAACACAGTTTAAGTATGAACTGTAACCAATCTCTTGGCCTTTTATTTATAAGTTGAGCTGTAACAAAAGAAAAAGAAAAGAAGGTCCCTGAATTAAGACACAACGCTTCATCTGACAAACGGCCTCACATAACGCGATGTAACGGTAACACAGGAATCCTACAGGACAGATTAGGCAGAAACGTCCTCTGAACTGCATTTCAAACATTGTGTAAAATTTAAATTCTACGTTAAAATATTCAACTAAATAAGTAAAATTTGATTTTTCATTTAAATTAAAAACGTTGGTCACACAACAACAATAAAAAGTAAAGCAAAGACCAAACCAGCTTGCATCTGACTGGAATGTCTGTTCCAAGCTCTTTGGATTTGGTAAAAAAAATAAGTTGGACTTAGAAATGTTCTCTCAAAATAGGAATGCCTGCAAGATAAAAAAAAACAACATAAAAAAAATCAGCTTCTTTAGCTGTAATCAAACTTTAAACAAAGTGTACCTGAATGTGGCTAAACCTCGTTAACTTAACTCCTTGTGAACTATTGCACATTCCACATCCACGGCACCAAGTCTCAGTAATATTATCAAACGCAAGAAACAATCCAGCAAAGTCTTTTTTACAGCCTATGAACCGCACTCTTCACAAAACCTCTAATGATTTCCTGGAGGATGTCGCTGTCCGTCATGAAACTGCTGGTTTTATAATCAGTGGTGACTAAGGAGAGGTATCCAAGGTGCTTGAAGGGTTGCTGCTCAGCACCCTATGTCCTCGCAACACTCCTAGTCGGCGATTTCACTGTAGTAGTACTTGTGGGCGGTGCTGCTGAGCAGCCAGCCTCCGGCCCTGAACTCCAGGATCTCCAGCAGCAGCAGACGGGCCATGGAGGTGAGGCCCTCCTGGAGCAGGAAGCCGTCCCGCAGCAGGAAGAAGAGCTCGTCCATCCGCTGGCCATTCACCTTCTCCAGCTGCTCTCCGATGCGATGCAGCTGCAGTACCAGGCAGTCCACCTGCGGAGGGAGGTGGAGGAGATGTCAGCGACTTCTAGAAACATAAAGACGCCTTCCTGAAACACAAACTCTGTTGAGTATGTTTTCTTTAAATGTATTCTATCTTGAAATATGACTATTTTTGGCATTTAAATGAAAAATCACTGAAACAAAGGATGTTATAATAATAATATTTCTTATAATATCAATACACACATATGAATGTGTGTCTGGTATTATACAGTAAAATTCTCCAGAACACCACCCAAAATGTTGCCTTTTTTTGTCTTCAGTTCCTTTGTCGCCTTGTATTGAAAAAAAATAATATTCAACCTTTTTACCAATTAATGAATTAAGATGAACAACTATATTTTCTAAAGAATATTCTGAAAAGATGGTTGTAATATTATTATTATATAGTATTGTATATACTTTTTGTATCCTCTAGGAGTAATGGTATCTTGTAAATAGTATATTTTTAAAAAAGGATGGTGATAATGTTGTTTTGTACACCTGGTATCTATGGTGATTTATCAGTCACATGACTGATCAGTGGATTTTAAATACAGTGAGGGGAAACAGCAGCCTGATAAAGGAAAGATAGCCGAAAACGTTTGCTGAATAAAGTGAATAAAGACTTGAAGCTCACACTGGTCTGCACCTCGCTGGGTGTGTGTGTGCTCTCAGAGTAAGAAATTGAAAAGTTGACCTTTGACAAAATGTCGTCACGTCATCATTTTATCCTATTAGACGTTTGTGTGAAATTTTGTAATAATTAGCATATGAATTCTCGAGTTATGGCCAAAATGTGTTGTGTGAGGTCACAGTGACCTTTGACCACCAAATTCTAATCAGCTCATCCTTGAGTCCAAGTGGACACNACACTATAGAAGTGTTAGATAAAAAAAATAAGAGATTACAGAGGAAAAGTATTTCACCAAATAAAATGATAATGATAATAAAGACATGACAATATATTCTTTCTCACCTCCTCCTCATTCATTAGAGCATCTGGTTGGGCCAGCCTCATCAGGCAGTCAAACACAGGATGGACCAGGGCCACCATCGGCATGTTGTTCACCTAAATGTCAAGACATACACAGAGAGTACAGGACTGAAACTTTCATCAAGGCAACTTTGTTAAGTCCAAGTGAAAAATGAGCACCGGCTGTATCCATAAAAGAGTCGACCTGCGCAAAACAACAATGGCCATTATCAAGGATGAAACCTGAGTCGAGCTACAGTGGATGTGAAAGTGAGCCGAGGCCACACCTTCCAGGCTCATTTTCCCACCACTGACACACTAAACACACGACAACAGAAGCACATGTAAAGTGTGAAGTTTCAGGAAATGTACGACTGAACACAAGATGTAATCACAGATATCACAAGGAGGCGACAGCTAAAAGAAAATACACTCAAGCCGTGATGCAGATTAAGACAACATGATAAGTCACTTACTTTGAGGTAGTCGAAGATGTTACAGATGAACGTGACGTAGCACACCCACTCCTGCAGCGAGCGGCCCCTCGTCTCCTCGCGGTCCTTGAACTCCTGCTGGAGCCGGTTCAACAAGTTCCTCCTGAACACATTCCCGTTGCTCTGCTTGGCCTCGGCCTGCACGAGGTGATCGCAAGAGGTCAGATAAAAAAAAAAAAAGGTGGTGTATGGACAAAAAAGACAGGGAACATAGCAGCGGAGGTAAGCTGGCTTAAGAGCCTCCTGTTGCTCGGGTGTAAACTACCAGTTAGGCATTAATAAGGTAAGAGGATTAAGAATTTGGTTAAAGAGACTCAATCCTGCTCTGCTTTCTTAAATCCCTCTGCCTCAGTGGTGCTCAGTGTCTTCATCAAACAAACTGACACGGACAACAACCAGCCCTTTAAACTGCAAACAGTGTGGACCTGCACAATGGTGTAGCAGATGCGCCCAGCCTCTTTGCTGAACACCTGGTCCTTTAAAGACTGATCCATGATGATGTTGGATACCTTCTCCAGGTTCACTGAGCTTGGATCTGAAAGAAACAAAGAGTTTGAGACATCTGCAACACTGACAAGATCTTAAAAATGCTATAAATCAGTACATGCTGACCTTTCAAGGCTGTTTTCAGCAACATCTGCGTGTCCAGGTCAAACGACTGGATCCTGTAGTCATCAGTAGAGTTGTCCATTATAGCTGGTAGCACCCAAACCACACCTGAGAGCTGTCACACTGTGAAGATCAGACAATACTTTTTTTAAATGTATTTTAAAGTGATGTTTCCATACACAGATTGGAGGTTCTGCTTCAAGCCTGGCCACAACACACATTACAGACAGAGACCCCAGAACAATTTGTGTGACAACAATAACCTCAAAATCCTGTGCTGTCATCAAACTGGCTGCTCCCCACAGCTCATTCACTGGGGGATAGGAGGGATTACATGGGCAAACCCGGGTCAACCGAGAGGTCACCCGACACCCCAAATCAACACATTAAACACACAACTCAAGCACACTGTATTACTGTAATTAGCGGGGTATTAACACCAACATATTAGCCACACACCCATCATAAGTAACGTGTGCTACATACGTTAACAAACGTTACATCTAACGTTAGCTAACTTGGGTAACGTTATTTTGCTTTATCGCTACAGTAAATATATCGTTATCA
The DNA here is from genome assembly GCA_003416845.1 of Oplegnathus fasciatus. Classification (NCBI taxonomy): domain Eukaryota; kingdom Metazoa; phylum Chordata; class Actinopteri; order Centrarchiformes; family Oplegnathidae; genus Oplegnathus; species Oplegnathus fasciatus. The sequence continues at coordinate 907,984 of NTHP01000112.1, read as the reverse complement.
CAGTTTTGCAGTCTTGTTGTCAGCACACTCATAGCTAACATTAACTAGTACTGAATTAGCTGTTAGCTTGTGTGCTTCTGCTTGAAACGGACCGTTAGCGTTAAGACCAGTTAGCGTCCAAGTTTGATACCTAACCTGCATTTCACGTTACATACCGCCCGCCAAAAGAAAGAAACACGTTAACGGCATGTCGAGTTAGAGGAAAAGCCAGATTAAATCAGTTACTTACATTTCAAAAATACTATGCGAAAATTTACCTAAAATTGAAGCCAATTCTTCACATCTAAGCTGCTCATACCACTGGGGTAGATGTAAGCAGACGTTACTCGCCACAGCCTCTCGAAGATGAAGTCTCACGGTAAGATCAGTCCCTGCCTCGCCTCACCTCGCCGACAATAACGTCCCTAACTCTAACTCTTTACTGTTTCGACCATATTTTCATAGTTTGTTTTGTGCTGCAGACATAATAAAAAACAGTAAATCAACAGAAATGTTAGAGCGAGTATATCTGGAAAAATATGTCTCCCAAAAAATTACACACTTTTACAACATTATAAGGAAAATTCCAAAATAAGTGTAGGGCTGGGATAAACAGTCCTACTAGAAGGGCTTTTTAACATTCAATAAGAGCAATTATTATCAATGTTTTTGTTTATTTTATGTAAATAATGTTCTCTTGGATAAATGGGGTAGTTTGAAACACATTTATCCTGGTGATTGTGTTATTTCCGGTGTGTTGAAGTGAGGCAGTGATACATCTTGCCGCGATATTTCTGCTTTGATAGGCAGAGTACTCTCTACCTGACCCGGAAGTAATATTAGCAATTTGTGTCGTGCGATGGAAAGCTGCTCCGCTCCTGTTAATGTTGGACTGTACGCGTCGGGGTTCAGTGTAGCTGTAGCTGTATTTATGAATGACTCACTATAAGGTAAGTGTCTAATTTGTGCTGCCTCGGTACAAAGCTGCTCTGTTGTTGTTGTTGTTGTTAGCTTAGTTTAGCTAGTCCCAAGGTCCCACTGCATGTCCTCTACATGTAGTGACTGTTACTTCATCAGGTCCTCACAGCGTCTCATGAGTGTTCTTAGTATTAATATTATATTATATTACAGTCTTGAATATTTTGTCTTGATATTGATATTGATGATGTTTGGGGTTAACTACAGTATCTAAAATGTGCATAAATAGCATAATATAGTGTAATTGATACAACTACTGGGCTAATGAATACAAGCCTGATCCAGGATGCTGCTTTTATAGTTTCAAACTAAACGTCCAAAATCAGCAACATTTTGAATAATCAGTTTTCATTCCTTCATGTTTACAGCAAAATTCATGAATCTCTGTCAAAACATGTACTTTTATTTGGTTGAAAGTAACTAAATACATTTACTCAAGTTAACCTAGTGCAGTTTTGAAGTGCCTGTACTTCACTGCTACTCAATATTTCACTCTTTACTCCACCGCATTCATCTGACAGCTATTACAAATCAAGATTTTACATACAAAACATGTGATCAGCTTATGATGCAGTTCATATGAACTTTACCTTGACTTGCTAACAAAACATTAAAATGCTGCTTAAGTCAATGCATTAGTAATAATAATCCAATTACTATTAACTACTAATAACTAATGTGTATATATATATATATATATGTATATATATATATATATATATATATATATATATGTATATCTGGAAGGGGTCATTCTGCATTAGGAATACATTTTGTTGCTGATACTTGTGGACTTTCAATTAAGTAGATTTAAAGATAGATTTTAAATGCAGGATTTTTACTTGTAATGGAGTACTTTTACTCTGTGGTATGTCTACTTTTAAGTTATAATAGCTATATAATACTAATAATCCAATAATAATAATAATCCAACTTGTTAGCAAATTAAAATGGATCAAAGCTGATCAGATCTTTTTAGATTTTTATCATCTGTACACCAGAATATTTTTGTCGAGGCTCTTCATGGGAAAAGGAGGAAGGATGCCAGCTCCCAGCTGTGAAACTAAAGATATTCTTTGTTAGCGGGTAAGCGAGATGTAACTTACGATTCAGGGCCAAACTTTTGTTTGATATGCATGTTTGATATTTTCAAACCATTTTTCTTTGAACTTAAATTAAATCTTAATTTGAATTCAGCTGACATTACAAAACACAAATTATTCATAATTCCTGTTTGCAGTGTTAACAGGAATCTGAGTCTGTGGAGACATGGTGGGGTTTGACCCCGGGGTGCGGGGTGCCGCCCTCTCCCCAGAGGAGGCAGCCCTGGCCGGATCAGCTGCTGGGATGGTCACCCGAGCCCTCATCAGCCCCTTCGACGTGCTTAAGATTAGATTTCAGGTAATGACGTGTCTTTTTAGTTACTGTGGATTCATGCTGCTTTGAAGATATTTGAATCAAAGCAAAACACAGCTGTGACCAGACCTTTATAATGAGGATTGTTCCAATATTTTCCCATTTCAAGCTGTAGAATATACTTTATATTCTGACATGGAAACCAGTATATTGAATTGTATTCATGGATGTTTGTGTTAATTAAGTACGCTGTTAATGCTGTTTGCTTCCTGTATGTTTATCAGCATTTCTTTTCCCCACAGCTGCAGATCGAGCGTGTGTCTTCACAGAGGCCGGAGGGCAAGTACTGGGGATTGTTTCAGGCGTCCCGCTGCATTCATTCAGAGGAGGGACTCTCTGCTTTCTGGAAGGGCCACGTCCCTGCACAGCTCCTCTCCATCTGCTACGGGGCGGTCCAGGTAGAGCCTGTAAACTGTCAACTGCAAGTAAACTTGATAACACGATTACCTGTATTTACAACATCTACTCCACGTGTGCTCTGCAGTTTGCCAGCTTTGAGTTTCTGACTGAGGTGATCCACGAGACGACGCCGTATGACAGCCAGACGGCAGGAGTTCACTTTGTGTGTGGCGGTCTGGCTGCCTGCTCTGCTACAGTGGTCTGTCAGCCTCTGGACACACTGCGGACACGCTTCGCAGCTCAGGGAGAACCCAAGGTAGGACTCGCCACTGCTGATGTACTGTAGCTGAAAGTTTCTCATAGTAGTCCCTTAAAAAGGCCTTAGAAGGTATTAAAAGGTTTCATTAACAAAAGTCTTAAATATTTTCCATTACCTGATGTGGGCAGTGATTACTGCTGGGAGGTACTGATAAAATTGGATCTATTTTGTGAACCCTGCTGAAACCCTGTATTATGCTTCATGTGTCTTCTCAGGTGTACATCAACCTGCGACACGCTGTGTCTACAATGTGGCGCTCGGAGGGAGTCCTGACTTTTTACCGCGGCCTGTCTCCAACACTGATGGCGGTGTTTCCGTACGCCGGGCTGCAGTTCTTCTCCTACAATGTCTTTAAAAAGCTGTTGGCTCCACCACCAAAAGCTGGAAAGTCAGGAGGTCAGTGGAGATCAAACCCATGTCATTTATTACACCACATTACCCCCACATGTGAAGTATTCGTAGTTTGAAGTCTTGTCCCCCCTTCAAGGAAACCTGAGAAGCCTGGTCTGTGGCAGTGGAGCTGGATTGATCAGCAAAACAATCACATACCCGTTTGACCTCTTCAAGAAGAGACTGCAGGTGGCGGGCTTTGAGGCAGCCAGAGTTCACTTCGGACAGGTAGGCTCCTCTACAACATGTCGCACACTTTTAGCGCACATACTTTGGGTCTAATGTGAAAGTATTATCTCCTGTTTCTTGCTTCTATCTCGTGCAGGTGCGGACTTATAGAGGCCTGGTGGACTGCGTGGTTCAGATAGCCAAAGAGGAGGGCGTGCGAGGCTTCTTCAAAGGCCTCTCGCCCAGCCTTGTGAAGGCTGCACTGTCAACAGGCTTCACCTTTTTTTGGTATGAATTTTTCCTCAATGCCATCCATGACCTCAAGGAGAGACGGAGAACAAACGGCCTCACCAAAGACCTGGGGGAAAGATAATGAAGGGAAAAAACAGTGATGATGCCACAATCACGCACATCGAAAACAGACTCTTGCCTTGTTCGTTGCTAGCACTTCACATATTAATCAACCGGGTCGATGTTCATTGTTGGTTTCTATTGTGTTTACGTAGATAAGAATGGGAAAACATAACCTCAATTTATTCGCTTTTGTTGTTTGCTGTCGTTACACCATATGTTTTAATATTTAAGTCAAGTTTCTGGATGCTTGCTTTTAAAAGATAAATGTCAATATAACATTTTATGTTCAAACTGAACTTTGCACATTTTAAGCTCTGACTTTTATTAACAAGTCACAACCTATCAGGGTAAAATGTGCTTTGATTGTGTGGTTGTATGTGTACAGACAAAAACATGAACCCTTAAGTGAGTGTCATATTTATTATATTATGTACAGCGGTGGGCAAAACAGCATCCTGTTGACTGCAGGCCAAATGCACAGCTAATTAAGAGTTTAGTTTAGTGAGTTTGTCCTGCTCAGTTAAACTCTTAAAAGTGACTGTGTCTACATGTCTGTCCAACACTGTAACTTTCAGGTCATTATTTTTAAAATAAAACTTTTTATTAAGAGTTCTGCGTGAGTATATATGAATGTTTGTGAACCACTCACAGCTGCCCAGGGGTTAATGCTGCCATGTGTGAATACTACAGTGTTTTTAACAGTATAAGCCTGTACAAGTGTTTTGGCATTAATGACTATACAGTAGGATGAACCATAGTGTCCACCAGAGGTGTGGACTTAACATGCTCTTTTCATATTGCAGTACCATTAAATTTGGTAAAAGTGCATCATGACTCTTTTAGGACTTGGACCTGACTTGTCTGTATTGACCTGGAACTGGAGACTAAACTCCTCTCAGAGCAAACTGTATTGTGAAAAGATCACAGTCGCAAAGTACGACTCACTTATAGAGCCTACCGTGTTTTCTTTGTGTTTTTATTATTATAACAGTGACCACAGAAATGGTTGGTCAGAGTGCTTGTTAGAGTTTTGCTACTTCATAATTTACTTTTGTGCAAAAACAAAAGTTTTCACTTAATGTTAAGTCATCTGACGGGATGGTGCTTCTGTTCTGAAAAATAATAACTTTCTTTTAGCAAAGTACAACTTCGGGCTTCAACTTGTGCAAAAATGTACAATTTTCAAATGTTATTTTGAATGACATTTTTGCAGTGTTATTGTCACATTCTCTAAATGAAAGCAAATTAATAACTGAGTTCAGAGAAATAACAGTACTTTACTGTTAGCATTACACCGATGTAATTTGATTATTGCATTTATTCAAGGTCACTATAAACAAAAAGTAGGTTCAAACTAGTCTTATGCCTTTAACACACATCTGAAAGTGTGTTTTGAGTGAATGTGTAAAAAATATTTTGTGCAAGCACTTCACATATCTTACATTATAATAAATACTTTTGACTTCTGGATTATCTGAGGTTATGAGTTCATTTGCTCAGAGTGGTTATGTTTAATTCCATTTAAATAAATTGTATTAACAAAGACTCCTCACACAATTATAGATACGACAGGATTTAATTTAATTTAATTCACTGGATACAAAACCCATCAACAGTAATGACAAAAAAATGAGTACAGTTAAATGAATAAAGCAGCAAAACAACATGCAAACCACATGTAAAAGCCCATTTAAAACACAACATCAAGTATGAGGCTGAGATAACAAAGAAAACATTTAATTCACAAATATTTAAAAGCAGCCTCCGGAGTCAAAATCATGCAATTACAGAAGTCATTTACAGACATTGTGGCTGACCAGTCCTGTCCTTTAAAATACACAAGAGCATTTTCATAGCAGCATCATCACTAGATATGATATTATTAAATATGTTAAATAATGTTCATACAGTATATACAAGAATACACCTGACCGTGAAAACCATAACACTCAACTGATACAGTGGCCAACAAAGAATCTGTCAAAAAGTCCCAAACCACATAAATACTGCAGATACGTCAAACCACAAGCTCCAGTTAACAAAGCCAGAGACTCTTAAAGGTGAAAGCAGAAACTAATTCTGTACATGTAAAGTCGATGTGCAGTGACTGAATCTCAACATATCTTGACCACACACCCTGAGCTGGATGAAAGTAAGGTGATGCTCTGTGGGATAAAACATTTTCAGGAATGTACGCTACGCTCAATCGGACTAATTGGACTCCATACTGTCAGGCGCTGGAGAGAAGAATGAGGAGCCTCCAGCTGCTTTTGTTAGACTCTCAATGGGACGCACTATACCTTTACACCTCGCAGGACTTTTAGCTGTGGAGATCAGGCTGCCTGTCTGCACCTGTAAAGGCAGCCTGAGAGCTGTTGGCTTTGCTGTAACACCGGCGGGGTCTGCTGAAGGGGCTGGGATCCCCGGGACAGTGAAAAGTCTCCTTCACTTCAGCTGGCTGAGGGGGGCATTGTGGGATGTGCTGGGCAGGCATCCTCCGCTGATCCACAGGGTCGAGGGCGTTCACCGGTGGCGCGGCCCCGCTCTCATTCTGGCTGCGGACTGGAGTTCCAGGAGAAAAAGCTGGGAAGTTTGAAGATCGAATCCCTGCGGCCCGGATCCGGCAGGGTCAAGGTCTCCGGAGCCGACTTCTTCCTGGGACGCTCCTTCGGCACTGACAGGAACTCGGGGGCTTCCGTGGAGAGGGGAGTGGATGGGGCGCTGTTAGGGCCGCTGCGGGTGCTGGATGGCAGGGGGGTCTCTGAGATGGAGATGGCAGGGGGGAAGGTGCCAATCTTCAGGTTGGTGGCTTCTTGTGTGGCACGCTCGTACTCTCTGACTTCCTCCATGGTCATGTCTGTTGGGATGGAGGCATTACATCAAATGGACGTTGGCTATGGTTATACTGTGCTAAATCTCTTGGAAACAACATTGCAGTGGTGCTTAGCTTCACAGTACCTGCTACACACTGAATTTACATTGATTATTCTGACATATCTGTAGAGGGACTCTTCAAACAGAAAGCTTCATAGCATCAAACAGCTGTGAGTGTAAAGATCACAGGAGGTTCCTGCTGTGTGGTTCAAAACCAAAACCCATCACATGGCTGAACATAGTTTTGTGCACGTGTGATTAATTAATTAATTACCCCATGTATCATGACCACTGTCATCTCTAATAAACTTACCAATCCACTCATCCACCCAGGCAAAGGCCTGCCTGTGTCCTAAAAGCAGGACATCTCGAATCACCTGAGCAGAAGAAAAAGAGTGAAAAAAGGACGCAGAAGAGGCAAGATCGCAGAGGAAAGAAAGATGAAGGACAGGAGCAGGGAGGAAGTTCAAGGAGAGAGGATGTGAGTCAGAGTCAACTCTGAAGGCTGTAGAGATTTTCAAAACATTTCTAAGTGTTTCCGTTCATCCCCGGAGGAATGTGATTAATATGAGTCACTCCTGGTGTTACCATGTGAGTAATAGCCCTGCTTTTGTGTGTGCGTGTGTATGTGTGTGTGTGTGCGCCTCGGGCAAGGAGAGGACAGGGGCAGTTCACCCCAGGGACAGATGCTGTAGAGGAATAGGTGAAATGGATTTGGGAAATAGGAGATATGAAGTTTGAACTGTGCAGCCAAGGTAAAGGGAGGTGGTGCAAGGCAATCTGTGGGATGTGAACAGGGCAGATACTGTAGAAGGTGATAATGGAGCATCTGATTTGGCTCATGGCCAACTGGTCGTGTGTCGCGTGTTTCCAGAGAGCAGAAAATGAATCGCCTCAGGCACTGACACCGTTCTACACGGGTCAAAAAGTTTGACTGAGTAAGGAAAGGGTATTTCTTGTCCCCATAAAGAAAATTCACAACAACTTTTTTTTAATCCCGACCTTGTGTACAAACTGCTCCACACGTGTTTGCAGGCCCCAGACCTCAAACTTGACTGTGACCAGTTTGTAGGAGCACATGATGGGGTCTTGGTTGTTGATCCATCCTTCCTGCAGGAGCCCTCGGCTAGTCTTCTTCGACTTAAAATGCCGCAGGTCCTACAAGGACACGAGACACCAGTTCAGAAAAAGAAGAAACATTCTCTTCAGGTTTGCAGAAGGGAAGACCAGAAATCCTGTTAAAGGATTGATTAACTGTTTTTAAACCATTACCTAATTAAAATGTTTCCCATCATTTCTCTCTCTCTCTCTCTCTTTCACACACACACACACATTTCCTCCTCCCTGCCTATAGGACAAGATCACCTGCATTCATCATGAGCCTCAGGCAGAGTGCAGCCAGGCAGCACAGTGGGAGTCCCTAATCACAAACTTTACGTGCATTAATCACTGCTCCCTATGGACTAATTATGCTGTAGTGCTCATCTGTCTTAGGGTCATGTGTGCGGGGGTGATGCACAACTCTCTACATCCCTGCTGGGAAAGTACTTGCAGTGGAGGTGGAGGAGGCCTGTTGCATTTGTCTGCACATAAAAGTTTCTTGTCATAAAGAGGGAGAAGATTGGAAATGCTAATGAGAGCTTGTCCTAAAAATATTTTTACAAAATACCATGTCAGCCACTGTTGTCGTGCTCACTGACTGACCTCTTCCAACACTGTTTTACCTGAATAGCTTACAGATTTGCTGAACAGTTTTCTCTGGAATTAATATGCTCGTGTTAAAGTGATATTTCACTGTGATAGAGCCTTTTAAAGAAGGTAAGTAACGTGACAACAGATGACTGGTGCCGTCAAATTTTGATTTTAAAGGAATAGTTTGACCATTTTG
>NTHP01000112.1:872824-892745 GCA_003416845.1 Oplegnathus fasciatus | reverse complement strand
ATTTAACTTATTGGGGCTAGTGTAATGCAAGAGAGTGTATCGCAATACATGAATACTAGTGTATTGATGCACGGTCAGAAATACAGATGTGCACAGTGTGACAGATGGTGCAGCAAGACATTTGTATGTCACGGTTCAAGTGACCAGGAATTCCTGGTGGAGACTGAGATTATATCAGAAAACACCTCACACTTATTTTTCAGTGTAGTGTAGCCAGTGTAGCCACACTCACCTTTAACCTCTACCGTAAAGATTTTCATATCAGCTTTTGGATCAAAGTGTTGTTTTTTTTTGTATGTGTGATTTTGTGTGTGCATGGGTGCAGACGCACTGAAGCTACTCACCGTGTACTCTGACCATGTTCCCAGCAGAGTATCCCATCAGTATAATGGACAGAAATGGGAGGTGTGTGATGGGGGCAGACAGGTAGAAGACAACAAAGGAATGAAACAGTATGAGAGAGATAAGAAGAGAACAGAGGAGAAAAAAACAATTTAGTTCAAAATGGAAAAAGGACCATTAAGCCTCAGCAACAGCCCTTCAGTCCCAGCGAAAGCACATGACAGGAGCCAATTTTGTTATGACACAGTCTGTGTGACACTGATAATTTTTATATGTGCCATTGGTATATGGTCCTACTGAGGGCATATTTAGTCACGTGTGTTTGTCACATGGACATACTGTACAGGAGAGCTGAGTAGCTGCTACCACATTGTTTCACATGCTGCAGTGCTCACAATTATTGAAAGTTCAACATAACCATGAGGCAAAGAGATATCTGCAGACTGATGATGAGTTTATTACCTGTCAGTATTTAGTTTTTTACTGAGTTCACTCTTTTAAAACTCTTCACACAGTCAGCACAACAGAAGTCAATGTGGACTAAAGTGTGCACCACTTTTCATTGCTTTGATGATCACATCTTTCTAAATTCATAAACTGTTTTCTCACTCAAACTCAGCCACCACCAGAATTTGTGTATTTACCCTCCATTTCACACGTTTACATACTATTGTATAGCTGTTAAACAACACAAAATTACTGTAAATAAGACTGCAATTTGTTACATTCTGCTACATCTACATGTAAAAATATAGAGAAGACCGATCATCGTTGATTCCCATTTTAGTAGAACACCTTCACACACTTCATGCCATGTATATACTGTAAAAGTTTTTCTCATTCAACATGAACTCGGCGAGACACCGAGAGACGCCATAGAGGGTCCCCAACCCCACAGAGGAATTATTTTCCTCATGGAGGTGGAAGGGTTATGGTGATGTCCCTCTTGGATGCAATGAACGCTGGATGTCTGGACATACCTGCAGAAGGTTGCCAGGGATGGATCAGGCATGCAAAAAGATTCTTCTTTCCCAGGTGTATTAGCAGAGAGGACATAAGGTGTGATGTGGATGACAACTATACTGTTGCTATCCTATACAAGTATGTATAGTGATACACAATAGGTAGTACAATCAATGCAGTAAAGAGCTTCCATTCTTTTTGTTGTAATGAAATTTTGGTTTATGCAAAAATAAATTAAAGTAAAATAAAAGCTACTTCAAAGACATTATGCGTTAGTGTTGGTTTAAGTCATTGTGTGTTGGTGTTCTGGTACAAGAGGTGATCCTGACATATGATATGTATGAAGTGTTTTGGCTATTAGTGCTGCATGAACTGTTTTAGAAAGAGGGAACTCAGTACAGAGAAATGTGTGTTACCAATTGTATAAAACTGTAATGCAGTTCTGCTTCTGCTAAACGTTTGTTACACAGCCTGTGATGATGGCACTTTAAATGACACACTTTACAGAAATCCCTCTACACAACATATTTGGGACGACTGAAGAAAAACAAAACAAAACAGCTGTCTGGCACGTTCACAAATACTGACACCATCTGTGTGTCAACCTTCAAACCTGAAGGATATTTCATCCTGGCACCTCACAATGATAAAAACACCATGTGTCAGTTGGATTTGGTGTGCCTCAATAACACATGAAAAGCTGCAGATAACAGGTGCAGTTGCTGCTGTACTCATTGTGAGGCGCTCTGGATTAATGTGAAATAGCGATGCAAATTAAAAAAGTCAAAACATGTTTTCCATTGTCAGACACGAACTACAAAAAGCACGTTGTGAGGGTGTTTTAAGCTTGTGTTCATGTTTAGCCTCACACATTGCTCTTTATCTTTCCCAGCACTTCCACCATCCCTCTTGACCTCTGACTCTCCATCCATCCCTCCCCTATGCTCATTGTATAGTGTGTTGGACAGAATATTGCTTCCATATCCTTTTGCCCTCCCATTGAGCCCATATAATGGCTGCCAGCAGGTGAACAGAGCTATGTTTTGTAGAGGGCTGCGGAAAATGTTTGTGTGTGTGTGTGTGTGTTGTTCTATTACAAATCAGCAGGAAGCCATGCTATTACAGTGGGAGATCCTTATCAAGAGAGACAGGGGTTGTGTACTTTTTTAATACAATGCTAATTTTTGTAACATAACATGTTCTGTAGGTAATAATGACAGGACAAATGCATGTAAACAAATGCTATTTCATGAATGAGTATACTTTTTGAGTGTATAATATAGATAAAAGCACAAAGTAATTAAAGCGTTACCTGTGATAGTGTACGGGTAATAGTTCCACGCCTTCTCTGTGACATAGAAGATTTTAGGGACCACTGCTCTGGCCCAACTGGGCAGCTTGCTGAAACACAGAGAAAGAAGAAGAGTGGATGGATTTATAAACTGAAGGAGAAGAAGAAGAATGAAAAAGCAGAAAAGTTAGAGGACTGGTGAGACAAATAGCTTGTGTTCTGTACAGTCAAATTAGTCCTCTCTTAAAGTTGCTTCACTCTTCCTTTGGCCCTATCACCCAGAGAAGCCAATGACAAGCATCCAGCTGCGTGGAGCCACAATGGAGGTCATACAAGGCGGCCATGGTGGCCCCAGGGAAAGTTGATTACACTGATTACACCCTGCACCCTGCAGTGGAGTTTCACCGGAGCTTGCACCGTGGTAGATACAGAGAGGGACACGGAGGACAGAAAGTACACAGAACTAGCTATTACTCGGCATAAATGGATTCTGAATGCTGACAGGTGCAGCCAAGTAGCCCGGCACCTTATTGGGCGTGCAATCAAAATGCAAATGATTACTGAGGAAGGGGAACAACAGGGGCCAAACCTTGGTTAGCTGGAGGGAAATTGCCAAGCCAGAAATTTGAAAAATTCATGAATTCACAGGTGAATAGAGCAGATTTCCTTTTGAAACTCTGATACGTTTAACAATGGAACAGTAAGTCCTGATGATTGGCAATAGAGAGAAAAAGTGAGTGCAGACTGTCTCATTATTGAGTCCCATCAGAAACAGTTCACTGCAACCCAAATCCCAGTTGGTCCAGATTTCTGCAAACTGAATATCAGCCAATCAAGCCAGGCAAGCCATAATTGGACACAAAGCCATCATTAAGTTGTACCAAATTTCACATTCAGGATAATTCTCTTTTAAACCAGCCATTGATTATTTTAACTCCCACATAATCACCCTCGTCCCATCTTATTCTGTGTCTAGTAGCTGTAATTGAATGTAAAGATTATACTGAGAGTCTTGATGGATCACGGGGACATGGTCTCCCTCCAATGAGCTGTCAAATAGCCAGGGGGGTGTCCAGACACAGCAGACTGGTCACATGTCCTCACACTGCCTTAAATACAAGCCACACACACAAACACACACACACACACATACACACAAACATGCACAGACTGCAGCTATAACATGGTAACAGGTGGTTTGTGGGTGGAGAGAGGCAGGCGCAGCGTCCGACAGTGACTGCTCAAATTATCCATCACTTACACTGACCTCATCTCTCTCTGCCCACACAAACACAGTGACACTCAGACAGGCACACCAGCACACACACACACACACACACACACACACACACACATAACGGCACAAAACCTTCCTCTCCTCTGAGTTTGTCAATGACACTTCACATTTCCCTCAGGCCCACTTACTTGTCACTTCTGACCACAAAACCTCACCCTCTCTGCCTCTCACTTTGCTACTCTCCCCTTGGCTCTCTTTTCGTCTCATTGTCTTACTTTTGGGAATGAGTGGCCCAGTTGTCTGCGGCAGTATTTGACTCTGCTCAATGTGGACTTCATCTTGTCAGTCATCTTATCAAGAAGACATGGACATGAAATTCTGCAGAAAGGCTGTGAGACAACTGTCACTAATAGTTCTTGCGTTTGAGCATTAAAGAATTAGATGAGTGGAGCAAATGCAGCATCAAAGGGCCCATTATCATAAGGATATGTTACATTTTTCCTCTATAACACAATAATTAGTTAGTTAGTTATTTTTGTCTGACAGTGTGATAGTCCTGGAAAGTCCTGGAAACAACACAGTGAGTTGTGTTAGTTTGACCTTGACGTCTGGGTTGTTGGCTTCATTATGCCTAAATGCCCACATGTCCCACCTTGGTTCAGTTGTCCATGTCGCTCGAGCAAGACACTGAATCCATACCAGCTCAAGTGCACCGCAGCTGACCCTGTGCTCTGATCTGTCTATGGAAATCAATAATTTTAAATTACATTACTTTGATAAGAGTTGGCTGAAGTGATGGATTTGTGCTCCTGCCAAGGGTTTGGTGTGTATTTTTTGAACTCATGATAGGCCTGCAGTATATGACCGGCCATGAGCTCACTGATTTATTGCTGTAGAAGTAAACCATGCACTGATTACTAAAGAAAAAACAGCTAAGAAAAAAACAAACTGACGATGACTATGAAGTCTGCAGATGATGTTTATATACAGTACACTCAGTATCAACTTTATTAAGTACACCTGTACAATCCAATGCAATCCAATGCAACTGTTGACATAAAGTCTACTTTTAAATTGTTATATGTTTGTTTTATGTTTGCAACCATGTTATTTGTGCACAATTTGACACTCTTGAAAAAGAGATTTTCAATCTCAATGAGTCTTTTACTCCTGGTTAAATAAAATTATAATTAATTAAATAAAAATACTATAATGTGTGTTTTAGTTAGCGGTGGTGGTGTTGTACTGGACTGCTTATATTGAGAGGTATAATGCAGTCCAATACAACTTTAACTATAACCTCAATAATAAACATAATTCAATTTACACATTTCTGACAATGTCACCAATGTGCATTATGAGCTTCATAAATATAGATGTTATGGCAGAGCTGTCGTATTGGACTGCATTAGATTGCACAGGTTCACCTAATAAAGTGGCCACAGAGTGTATAAAATATCAGCAACATGTCCCTGGTATCAACTTGCAGGTTGTTTCAATAGTCTAAAAGCTTAAAATTCTTCTCCAGCTCATCCATTCTGTTTCTCTACATCTCGTCCTTGGCAACTGTTATAGATTTAATAAGAGGAACCAACAGGGTGCTTAGGCAGGCTTTCACCTGGATTCACCTCATCAACGTCCTCAATGAAAAGTCCAAGTGTCCGTAATATTTTGTAAGAAAATACATAACATTTTTTTTCCCTGTAATGCTGCACAGAAAAAATGTTGCAGGTGCATGATGAGGGGTCACATTCGGTGCAAATTTGAAAATGAGAGTCAGTAGACCACACAAGAGGAAACTGCACAGCGCAGCTAATTCAATTGTAATCTACATAACAGAAAATCAAATACTCAATTTCACGCTTATCAAGTTTAACAAAGCACAGGGCCAGCTCTGAGCTGAAAAATAGGCTTGGAGAGAGATGAAAAGGGACACCTAACTACATTTTTCTCCTTACTCATTCATGACACACTACAGCAATACTTCGTGCAGCTTGCAAAGCCTTATGATGTCTGAAATTTGTATATGTTATGATTATCATGTCCTATATGTGACTACATATGCTCAACAGATGTTGTCATGAACGCATCATTAGACATCTAACCAATGGCTAATCTTCGCCTTAACACCAAGGATTACGGCAACGATGAGTGTCAGTGACAGATATGCAGTGAAAAAATGTCACATCATCTTTCCTTTGTCAACTCTCTCCTGATGGCTTTATCAGCAGCAATCTAATGAACGGTGACTTATGTCATAATGCTGAGGACTATTAGTGTGAGATCAATATAGTCTTCAGAAGAATATGTGGGCTGGACAATCAAAGACAGGTTTCTCCTTTTGGGGTCAGTGGAGTATTATATAAAAAACACATTTATACACATTGCAAATCATTTATTTAATTAAATTTAACATGTTACATGGCAAGAGGAAGACACTCACTTGTTGAGGTAGATTCGTTTCTCAGTGAACTGGCCTGATCCGTGCTCGGGGTCCTCATACGGCTCATTCTGGACCACCTCCACCCCTTCCCCACGTTCGCTCTGTTCATGACTGTGTTTGCTGATCATATACAACTGGCCAATCCGGTACTGAAAGACAGACAGGAGACAAACAAACAGAGAAGCTTCATATTAGATCGATTGTTTTATTAAATCTAGTGAGACAATTAAGGTAGGAGGAGAAGGTCATCCTGACATATCAACATTGTTACAGCAGCAAACTGTTATGGGTACACATCTGGAATGCAATTCTGATGAGGCTTCTTTGAATGGAAACAATATGCTCTTGCTTGAAGTCCAACAATTGACTCAACAGTATGCTTTTATAGCAGCCATAAAAATAAATGCAGAAGGGAAAATACCAGGCTTACTGCTCAAACTGCATGGTCCTGACACCTGGGGACAGTCACCATAGCGAAAGAAAGCTGGGGGATTAGGGAGCTGTCTGCAGCATAGTGACAAAGGCCTCATATCAGGTCAGGACCACGCAGCACAACAATAGTAACAGCAGCAGCAGCAGCAGCAGCCAGTTAGGTGACCCTATCCCACGGCCCCTTGTGGCACATCAGTCAACACCCACATCTTTCACTCATCACTGACTGACCCACTTGGCCCAATGACAATGTCACTTGTGGTCGCCTTGACAGGCTGGACTAGGGCGTCACATGGAAACTATTTTCCATACATTTGGAAAACGACAAGCGCCGGAGTGAGAGCACTCCAGGACGGAGGTTTCCGACTGCTTGGTGGCCTATTTCCGGGCCGGGGAAATCGATCCGGCCCTGGTGGTGACTTCTGCCACTCTGCTGGAATGCCAAGGATTCATGTAGGACTCAACTGCCACACATTCACACACACACACACACAGCTCCAACCAAGGATAGCTGTGTTAAGCTAATGGAAAAAAGGACAAGGACTGCCCGGGATGTTCGCTTGTGACTCTACATCAAGCCACAAAAAGCAGGGAATGGAGAGAAGAGAAATGTGATAGTGTAGTGGAAAAAAAGCAGAGCCAGTGCGTTCCAGTAAACAAGTTCTTATATCACAATGTCAAGTTTTTCCATCTGCCCACCATGAGAGAAAAGCAAGGGGCTGAGACAGAGTATTCCCAGCTGGAATGTCGATGGCGGTGTGTTTCTGACTGAACAGCTGTTGGAGTCTGGCATAATTTTTCTGCCGCAATGACACAGGCCAGGCTTAATAGAAGAGGAACCTGTATTTAGTCACACACATGACAGACATACAAAGCACACTGGCAGTGAATCGGTGAGAGTGAAGGATTTGTGCACACAGCGACAACAGGGAAAGAAATTTAAAGGATGGATGAAATAATGTAAACATTAATCTCCTCAGTAACTTAAAGCCACTCTAATCAATATCTCTGTATTACTCATGGATTAAATGATTACCTGTATGCAAAAGGGGTCGCTCATACTGATGAACCAACTCAACTGTGAATTTCTTCTCAGCTCTATGAAGCGTTTAAGCGTCAGTTAACTCAATGTTTTGGTTTTATGGCCCTCAGCTTTACTGTTTTGGTGTCATTTTCAGTGACAGCAGGCCAAAGTTCTAAAAAATTGACTGTATGATACCTGCCCAGCCGTAAACAGCAGACAGACAAAGTTGGCGACTAGCTGGTGAACATAGTGGAGCATTTAGCAGCTAAAGAGACAGATATTTCCCTCAGGAGCCGGTGGAGACCAAAACAAAATAAAACGAGAGTGAATATTGGACTTATATTTGTCAGGGGGACACAAAATGAATATTAATGCCAGAATATTAATGAATGCAGGTTTAAACAATTAAAAAACTGCTCCAGGCCTACAGATGGGTCACGCTGGGTTCAGTGAGAATAATCAATGTCATCTGTGTAAAACTGCAATAGTATTTAATATGTATGAGGAGATGTACAAGGGGAGCAGTCGTTGAATATTTCAGACAATCTGTATTTACTGTGAGTGTTATTAAGGCGAGAGAGATGGAGAGTGGCATTCAGACAGCTAAAAGAAGAAGGAGGTCGTCGCACAGATCAATAATTATATTTCCAGAGGTTCCTGTTTGGGCAAAACAGAGATGAGAGACGGTTGAACAGCATACATAAATCTCCCTGCCAGATGAAAAGCATCAAGGCAGAGTACCCACTCGAGAGGACCTCTGAGCGCCACTCTGATCACGCTGATGGCCAGCAACATTAATGTATTAACATTAAGCACCATCTTTCCTGTTTTCCTCATTCAGAGTTCAGACGTATTGTGTAAACACGCCAGCCCTTCGCCATCTCTTCCTACCTGCCGTTGTATTCAGCCCCTGTCTGCTGTCTACCTGGGAGCGGCGGTTGATGAATGAGAGGCTGCACTCTTTGGAAATCTTGCTCTAATGACTAGGAGGGAGAAGTGGCCTTTGCTCAGGTTAGAGTGGCCATGAATTATCTTTTATTAGCTCCCTTTCTCTCTAAAGACAGTAGAGCCACTAAGCAGGATCAAGGGCTGAAAAAGATGCTGCATGATAAGCTCAGATGTGTTTTTTCTTTTCCACCTGACACTTAATTGATCAACCTTCTTACTCACTCAATTTTCTCTATTTCCTTTTTTCTTGTTTCTTTTTATCCTCACCCTACTTCTAACTTTCTGCCTAATTTCACTGTTTCCTTTTGTGAACTCCTCTTCTCACTCTCTGCCTCCAAACTTTGTAATCAGCTCACTATGTTGTATCTGTTAAAGCCACATGCAGTTCAGCCATCTTCAGCGCTCAGTAGTTGTCCTCTGCCGTATCCTCTTTACACAACTCAAACTGACTGATGGCAGAGTATCATTACACATGGGGCTACTTTTAGCGCCAGGACTCTGAGAGCTAAAAGACCGCTTTTAAGAGGGAGACTGACAGGGTGAGCTGACCCAAGAAAAATAATAAAACCAAAAACACGTCTTGGTTTTGGTCCCTCTACTTCCTTCCTTTCAATCCCTTTGTGAAACTTCTCCGTTTTCACATGACAAATTCTACAGTACAAAAACAAAAAAAATCCACTGGAAATTTAAAGGAATAATTCAACATTTTGAGAAATATGCTTATTTTCTTTCTGGTTGTTATATCTGTCAAATATGAAGCTACAGCAGTGGGTTAGCTTAGCTTAGCAGAAAGACTGGAAACTGAGGTTAGAGCCAGCTTGCCCCACTTATTACCATGTTACATCTCACATGTTTAATACTGGCTTAAAACTGGAATGCAAAAATGACAATTCACTATTACTGCTCCAAGCCAAGAAATAGTCCGGGACATAACCCACCATCAAATGGTCGTTTTTACTCTTTAGTTTTTGTATGGATGAAACAAAGGAGATGTAACGTGTTCATTAGTGAGCGTTAGAGGTGGTGGTAGGCAGATTTTGTTACTTTTGGACAGAGCCATGCAAGCTGTTTCCCTCTCTTTCCAGTCATTATGCTAAGCTAAGCTAGCCAGCTGCTAGCTGTAGCCTTGTAATCAATGGACAGATGAGAATGGTATCAATCTTATAGCGCATAGGAGGGTGTTATGGGTAACTGTAGATCACAGAAGCTTATAGAGGAGCTGATGTGCACACCTTCCAAATCTCAACAACTCGTCGTGCGGACCAGCGCGTCAAGCAAGTTGATTGGTTGATTTAACTCCTGTCGCGATGTGGGTCCAGACCGAGACAAGTACAAACATAAACGTACTACACACAAGTAGTATAAAACAAACAGCCACACGAACGTATCCAAGCAATGCCTGTGCAGCCTGGAGGAGAAATAATTCCACCTTCACCCTCCGGCAGTAAACAAACAAGTAGATTTCCCCAAATTGTCAAAGTTTTGCTTTAACAAGCGGATAATACAAATGTAACAATATCAGTTCAACAAGATAATGACAGCAATGTCCTGGTTACATTTAAATGGAAACTGAGAGTGATTTCCACAATAAATGCAAAAAACAACCCAATGAAAAAACAAAAACAGCAAAAAAAAATAAAAATGCAATACATTCAGGGAACCTGCTGGTTGCCAGTAATACATGCAACTGAGTCACCATGGCTCAATATGCACATATGAAATGTAAAATACTATTTAAAGATGAAAGCATTGAGCTTATACTGTGATCAAACTGTCTGCATGTCTTTCTGCCTCTCTGGCTGTCTGTTCTAACACAACAGCAGGCGGTGGGGAGCTGTGGTCATTGTGCTGCAGCCAAGGAGTGTGTTAGTGTAAGTGTAAGATAAGAATCCTGACAGAGCACACACACATACACACACACACTTCCGGACATAAGACAATACTGGGCACAATGCTAACATGTAATTAAAATTCAACCACAGACAGTAATTACTGCTTTGAGCACTCTATATTCTTGGATAAATGACTGTGCTCCTGTTGAGATAAATAGCTTCTGCGTTTAGATATCCATTTTAGGGATGTGTGTGTGTGTGTGTGTGTGTGTGTGTGTGTGAGAGAGAGAGAGAGAGAGACAGAGATTTGTATCTGTGTCTGTCCACGTAGGCAGATCGTCCTTAATCTCACTCAGTACACAAAGGGGATCAATAAAGTCTCATATTATTGTCACAGTTATTGGACCAGTTCCTTTGGCAATCATTGTGTAATAATTTATATGTGAAGTGTCCTATTCCTTTGCAGTAATTTGATTTGCAGTGTGCACTATTAGTACCTGGAGATCAACGTACAATATGAGTTACTCCTTACAAAATACAATCATTTGTTATATCTTTGTGAAATCCATCCATATTGTTTTATCTCATCTGCACATTCGGTGGATGAATTATTTTAACATCAGAGGGCGCATACAGATATAAACACCCTGCCTCTCACAGCAGATGCACACAAACTGTGGCCAAAGGAAAGTTTCCAAAATGTAAATAGAGACATATTTATTCTGGCAAAGGTTGATCCTAATTTATCAAACCATGTGCTAACAAGCATATTACAAAACTTGGACCACAAATACATTCAGTACTTGGAATGCATAACACTGCAGCAGCAAATGAAAAAAACATTCACCATGTAAGCTTAAAAGTTATTTCCACTCAGTATTCCCGAACTTCACATCTTATTCCCTTGCACCTACATGTATGTATTATACTGGACTGGTATACCATAAATTGGGAAGAATAACGCTGTACATTGCGGCCGGTAACCTAACCATAATCACCATAATCTAAACTCATACTGTAGTACATCAGTTGACATATAACATAAGGATTTGCCACAGCACACATGGCTGCAACAAACCGACTCAAAATCTTCCAGCAGATGAAGCAAAAAAACAGAACAAAACAGAACAAAACACTGCACTGCGCCTTCAGGCAATGTGGGAGAGCAACCTCCATTCACTTCTTCATCTCACAGACTTGATGAAACCAACTATAGTAAACAGAGAACTGCTAAATATAAATATCATCAATATCACATCAGAGGACTCCATTAAAATACAACCAGGAGGCCTGGTGGCTGGCACAGAGGTGCACAAGATCACACACTGCTGTAAATGATGTTGTGCTCCAGGGCAGAGCTGTGTCAGAGGGGTGTGAGAGTCCCGCAGGGAGTCCTCTGCCTAATTTGGTTGATGTTGTGGCGGGCATTAATGTGACAACTGCTCTTGTCCAACTGACAAGAGGGAAGTTAAAGTGAAAGAGAGAGTAGAGCTATTTGTGCATCAGATCTTTAAGAGAGTAAATCTGTGACAGCACATGCAGAAAATGTCAAGACCAAAAATATTATTGCTTGTGTAGTTACTCAGAACGCTTTCTGGAAATCTGTAAGAGCAGTAAGAACATTTTTAAAAAACAATATCAGTACAGTCAAATCAAATCACAGCCCGGCTGTTTTTATTGGAGGGATCCGTGTCTTAGCGTTTTACATGGACCACAGAACTGATGGCTCAGCATGGCCAAGGGAACATGAAAAAGGAGAGTCAGAGTTTTGTCAAGTATAAAAAAAACATTCTTGAAGTAAGTGATTTAGAACAGCTCCCTGCCTGACCTCATGAATCAACTCAACTTGAAACCAGACAACAGAGATATGAAGGGAAGCCCGCTGAGGCCGTTAAGGCACAGAACTTGTGTTCTTCTTCAGCTCTGCATCGACTGCAGTCTTACTTATGAGGTTACTGAAATTAAAAATCCCTTCTCTAACCCACACAAATACATATCTAAGCTGAGTGCTTTCGTACAGTAATTCTAACCTGAACTGAGGTTACCTCACTTTGCAAAACTTCCTTGAGTCTCGAGCTCTGAAACTGTAGCTTTTTTTCACAAGGACTAAAGTACAACACACATCACACACTGCTGTTTCAGCAAAAATGTGGGCATGCTGTTGAGAGCGAGTGCATACAGTATGACTGACTGCATTTGCTCCATTCGCACCGATTCAGCAAAATGTGAAGGTGAGTGTTAACTCCCTCCACACAAACGGACAATTGCCTTTCCTAATTTCATGGCCTTACTCAAGAACTCAGTCAGTCAGTCCAGCAGCGAAGAGCAATGGAGTGTGACAGGTCTGAGAGCAAGGTAACCTAGAGTCAGTGCCTTTTCTTCAGGAAGAACAGGAGATTTAGTTTCTACCCAAGAGGCTCAGAGTACGCCTTTTGCATTTTGAATTGTGCTTGCTTGCTTCCTTAAGTCAACCCAAACTGAAAAATATTTTCTTCTTCCCGTAGAGTCAAAAATCTGTTGCAGGAAGTCATTATGCAGAGGTTGTTTTGTAATATTGGACACCTGGGAAAAATGCTGTCGTAAGTCCTCCTACACAAGATATATAGACGTAGTCATGTCCTTGTCAATGTAGTTGAACTCCAAAAAAGCACTTTCTGAAAAGCACAGTTTGGAAAAAACATGGATGGAACAGACCGCATACTAGCCTATACTGAAGTCTAATCACTTTTGTGCTTCTTGAAGGGAAACTTGAAGGGAGGTCAGAGTGGAAAATGTAAACCTTTATTGTAGTGTCATAAAATCACCCATTAGAGGACCTATATGCATTTCTTGACATACCGTATACTAACTATCACTTGTTTGATGCACAGCAGCAATATTAGAAATCTGTACAGATATTGGTTTTATGTATCCAGGTTTTTCGATTTCTACAATGGACAAATGAACATTTGTTTTTCTTAAATGAGCAGCACTGGGTGAAATATAATCCAAATAAAATGTGGTGTACAACTGCTATTATGAACGGATTGAAGTGGAAATGACACCAGCCCTGATATGCACAGAGGGGTCTTCTTAAAGCCACTTGAAAAGAGCACATTACATAAACTATGCCAAAGATGTGTGGAGGGGCATAACTTATTAAAACAGATCGCTGCAGGTGGGAGAGAGCACTCTCCTGTTGTGCTTCCCTCTTTACCTCTTTCTCGCTCTCTTCATCTCCACCCGTCTTCTCATTCTGCATCTCTGCAGTGTCCGAGGTCACTGAACCGAAGATTACGTAACGTCAAGATCACTCACTACGGATCACTCCACTACGCATCATCTTCACTCCCTGCATGGCAGCACACTGGGTGGCCTACTGAAGCGGTGTGTTTACATGCATGCATGTAACGGGAGAGAAAACGGGTGAGGAGAGAGGGATGGGAGAGGACTGGACCGTGTCAAGGAGATGTAGAGATGATGTGCGGGGATAAGAGAGCAAGAAGAAGGCAGTGCTGCAGAAGAACGATGTTCAGGAAACTGACAGACTGTTGAGCCATTACATAAAAGGATTTGACTGAGGACAGCTGTCTCTCTCTTGCCCTCCCCACTACCCCTGTTCCTCCTCCCATTTATATGATGCATGTCACTTTCTCTTTCAGCCTTTTCTCTGCCGACATAGTTTTACTTTGCATTACTGACTCTCCCTCTTCCTAGTTTTTCTCATTTCCTCCCCTCTCTGTCTTTGCCTCTTGTCTCCACGAGCCAGGTTTAAGAGCATCATTATGTCAGCCACTCTTCTGATGCTATAGTGACTGAAAGCAATGCATCCCTTTTACCAGAACACAACTCCTTATTTCAAACCCTACAATAATACCTTTGACAATATGTCAGAACTAATAACACATTCGACCTTGACTGGGCTGGCACTGACTGCAGTATATAATCATGTTGCTTTTTAAGGACTCATTGATGCGAGACGAAGAGTAGGTCCACCACTTTGGTCCAGACTGAAATATCTCAGCAACTGTTGGATTGATTGCCATGAAATTTCGCACAGATTCAGGGTGCCCAAAGGCTGAATCCTAATGACTCTGGTGACCCTCTGTCCACCAACCTCTGACATTTTTTGGCTTTTAGTATGTATATGCTGAGTATAATATTTCTATACATATACAGGATGGATTGGCACAAAATTCAGTACAGACATTCATGGTTCTCAGACGATGAATCCTAATGACTTTGGTTATCCCCTGACTTTTCTTCATTGTGGTTGACGTGTGGTTTTGAGTGAAATATCTTAACTATTGGATGGATTACCATGAAATCCCGTACACACATTCATGTCCCCCTCAGAATAAATTGTAATAACTTTGGTGATTCTCTGATTTTTCATTTAGCGCCATCATCAGGTCAAAATTTCAACTTGTCCAATACTTTGGTATATGGCCAAATACCTGCAAAACTAATGACATTCCCATCAGCCTCAGCTGTGTTCAGCACTGATTAGCAAATGTTAGCATGCTAAAACACTAGGCCCACAGGTGGATGCTGAGGTGTGACATACATTGCCTAACCTTGAGTAAGTACCAGGAGATATTTTAACAGGCCTCATTCAGTTGGTTGATAAGTACATCTCTCCCCCCATGTTACATAAGCCTTTTGTCCCCTCTGTTCCACTTTGGAGTGTTTTGGTACAACTTGAATTTCAGGTTGCGTGGGGAAAACCATCTCATTTATTATGCATAGAGAGAGCACAGTGTACTTCTTACAGCCCTGCTGAGATAGAGAGAGATAGGAAAAAGTGAGCATGAAAAAGCAGAGCAAGGGAGAAAGAATGAGAGAGAAAAGGATTGACCACAATGTTATCTTGATTTGGTCTTGCATACAATATCAGCCTCTCCATCTACTTCCTACTACCTCATTTTTCTCTGCCTGGGTAGAGCCTACTGTAACCTGGGAAAGCTGTGCCTCCCCACTCTTGATGAGGAAGGGCATGGTAAATGCTCAACACAGATAAAGAAAAGAGAAGCATGTTAAAAACCCCTAGAAAGTCTGCATGACGATAATCATAAATAAAGATAAGTTTGATTAGCTCAGGAAATGGTTTTGGTTCCTGCAATGCTTTACTTGTCTAACATCATACCAGCAGTGGCAGGTGAAATAAGGGTAGGGAGGCTCAGGACTGAGCGTAGGCCACTCTTTATGGTGTAGGGCAGTAAGGTTCTTCTGTTCTTGGGAATAACAGGGTGAGGGATGAGCTGAGAAAGTGCAGCGTGAGAGAAATGCGCCTTGCAGGAACTGTGAGTTGTGGAAGAATCAGAAGTGAAGTGGATACTTATGGATGACTTAAGAGAGAGGCAGATTTAAGAGTCTGAGACTGATTAATTAAAATAGGCATTTTCTATTTTTTTCTGAATAAATACTCATAAGCACAGTAAAATAATATGACTAAACATCCTCATTTTATTATTGCATCTCACTCTGCTTAGACAAAGAAGGTATTCTCTGTCATGCCAACAACCAAGGATTTTTGGTTGGGCAACAATATCTGTGCCAAGGTTGATTATTTCCTCATGATTTTATAGGTGTACGCTTTATTCAAATCCTGTACGGGAAAGCTAATTTGTTTGGACTGGACTAAGCAGCTGAAGCAGAAACACAGCTGCAAGATGTACAAAACTGGGTTCAGCGTAAATGTGCATTTTAGTCAAGACAGTGCACTGCTAAGTCAATTCAGGGTGACACAATTTGAAACTTTCTATGTTAAAAAATGTCCATAATGAGAGACTGACTGTCCCATAAATTAAATTTTCTATTCAAACATTTTCTGTCTTTTTATCAACCATAATGGTTTACTGAAACAGTTTTGAAAGTAATTCTCATTCCTTGACTTGTGGTTCCATTTTTCAAAAGGGAAGGTGATTATGTTTACAGTTTTTGGTGCAGGCTGACAAGACTACAGACTACAGCCATGCTAGCAGCTGCTGTGAGGCTGTAGTGAGGCTAAATGCTAAGGTCCGCGCCCTAACACAAAACAAATTTATAGGCTAGCTGATGACGTCACAGCGCGAAAAGAGGACACTGACAGCGCATGGACAAGACAGAGACAGGACAGCAGCACCGTGAAAAACCAATGAACCGAGCTCAAGGTGAGTACGGT
The DNA here is from genome assembly GCA_003416845.1 of Oplegnathus fasciatus. NCBI lineage: Eukaryota > Metazoa > Chordata > Actinopteri > Centrarchiformes > Oplegnathidae > Oplegnathus > Oplegnathus fasciatus. Next base: position 876,091 of record NTHP01000112.1, on the reverse strand, counting down.
AAATTTGAAAATCACCAATACAACAACAGTGTTTCTGTTGGTAAAGTTTTGTCGTGGCGGGCCGCCATCACAAAATCTTTGCTGCCACAGCAAAAAAAAAAAATCACAAAAGAAAACAAAACGTTCCATGATCGATCATCTGATCCACTTTCCAGATCCGCGGCTCCAAACCGTATTTGGGAGAACTCTGGTCTTAGGCTATTTCAAGTTACTTTAGCCTAACTGGTAACTAGCTTTTCACAGTCCAGACCAACTCTGCTGTGAAGAGCGCAGGAGGACGTTGTAGTAATGTTTCATGAATAAGGACTTTTTATTTTTCTTCTGTGTTGGCAAACACAACACATGGCCTTTCAGTAACTATTATGATGCAGCCTGAGCTTATCTTGACACTAGTCAAGTTGACTTAAGTAACTTACACCACTAATAGCATAAAGCACTTTTCTGTGGCTGCACCAACGTGTTGGTATTTCTCTCATACACCGGGAGAGACTCACCTCCCACAACAAATCCACTAGACTGCGTCACATACACAGGTTACCCACAAAGCTACTTTCCTTAAAGGGGGAGGCTCAGCTGGTAACACAGAGGTGCAGTTAGGCTGTGGGTATGATAATCACCTAGCTTGTTAAGAAATATAGTTATTATTGTCACTAAAAAAATAACTCTATTAACTCATATAATTATTAAGTGTTGGTTTACCTTGATAGACAGAGAGGGGACATGGGTCAACATAGGGATTCCATCACCATCGCCCTCCACAACACAGGAAACACTGAACAATATATGTCAACAAAATTCAATATATTCATCATAATCAAATGCACCGACTTCACCAATACTGAATCATCATGGTTACAATAACAAAAACATGGATTGTGGTCAATTGTTCCCTAATGTCAAAAAACGTTGACTGTCTGACTTGGAAATGGGAAATGAACAACGATCTCCCATGTTAAAGTCCAATGTTTTGTTGAACCATCCATCCACACCAATCTCCTGCCTGTGCGGACTTTGACGATACAGCCGCTAGAGGGATTTGTCGCTTGAGCGTAAATATATGGCCTTTTGGGGCGCTTGCTGAAATGACTTATGCTGTCTTTCTTCTTGGGAAGACAGTCTCTCCAGCTCAAGGGAGATGTTCCAGAGGAATCAACACTTAATAGCACATCCTTACACTGTTAAACAACGTAAGTAAATTAAAGTTACTAAGCTTAATTCATATTGGTTCCCTGTGGCCTTGGTGGCTGACCCAATAAAACATGTGAAAATAACCTGTCAAATGAACAGATTTCATTTAATGCAAAAACATTCTTTATTTTGTGACTGTTCATTTAGTTGAGAAAGTTGACATACAGCAGTACAAAGCAATACATCTTATTGCTCATGCTGTTGCTAGCTGCCTTCACTGGCGAGTGGCCACCACCACACTGCAAGCAGAAATAAAACCACCACCCCAGCCTTTACACATACTGCATGTGAATCGGTTTAAGCTATTGCTGCTGCTAACATACGTATATGTGTGCTATCTAATTAACGCTGTCCTGTGGCCTTCATGCACAAGCTGTAAAGCCTCACCCACCACCCCAACCATCACCCAATAGTGACTATGATGAGAATAAACTGAACTAAAACTTGAGATACACAGAATTGCGACTGTCCACTCTAATTTTTGAGTATCATATTCAGGCCATCTTGGATGGTATGTGCCAACAATACTGGTGTTTGTTCAGACTGCTAAGTTTCTCCAGCTGTATGGAGGTGTTCCACAGGAATCGACACTCGTCCTGTTAAAATGAGGATAAGAACAATTATTTATCACAGTAGCAAATGTATAACACTTTACCAGTTAACAACACTTACAATCAATTAACTGTACAACTATCAATTTCCTCTTATGTCTTCACCTTGGTAGAGAGTAAGGTATGCGGCAGACTTTTTCTTGTAGTAGATGAATCCAGAGCTCACAATAACAAGACCAAGCATCAGACCACACAGTCCCACAACAATTTTAATCCGTTCTGGTGCAGGAAGGGAAGGGTCTAAAATAGTGAGAAAAAGATGCCTTCATTTATACATGTTACATATTCTTATACTACATACAGTTTGCATCACAGTGGCACACTTACCCCAGACCTGAAGCATTGGTTCAGAGAGGCTGAGGTGTTCAACCATGCAGGTCATTTTTTCTCCTGCAGTCGGAGTGTACTCCAGGTAGGAATGAATCTGGTAGTACAATTCTCCATCAGGCATCGCTTCAGAAAAAGTGACATCTGAGGTCACTTCCTGGCCGTTCCGCAACCATGTCACTCGGATTTGTTTTGGATAAAAGTCATAGGCACTGCATACAAGCATGGACGGGTGCTTCACTGAATTCAGCTTGATGGTGGGTATAGCTGTAAGATTATCTGTAACCTGAAAGAAGTTGACGTTTTATATTTCCTGTTAGAAAAAAAACGTCAGTACCCATTTTCTGTTTCTGGATGGCTCATTTTTCCGTCAGATATACAAACTGTCATGTATCACAGATCAGTATGTTGTGAGTTACTGCATATTTCTGAATTAGCTGAGCCGTGAACACTCAAATTCTCACATGTCATAGACCCTTCTCATGGCAGACAAAACTGGTGTAAATAATAACATTAAACCATGGCTCAATTCCATTGAGTGTCTCAGTAAGTCATGTCAATAAGCGAGCATGCACAATTCTGAAACTGGTTCATCTAAATGGAATTAAACCATCACTAATGTTATTAATTCCTCCTCCTGTTTTGACAAGCCAAAATGTCGGCCGTGAAAAGGGTCTACGTGTATGTCCACAACACCCCAAATTACATGTAGGAGATTTGATTTTCAAGTAATATTAAGAAAAACTTACTTGTTGGGCAAAGTGCATGTTGTCTGTACACAATATTTTCTTTTCAAATGCTCTCTGTAATGCATCATAGGGATCACTGTTCCAATTTTTTGATGCTTCAATTGAAAAGGCTGTGAATGCTGTCCAGTTGCCTCTTGTGCTGTTGTACTGCAGTATTAATTTCTCGTTTAAACGATTCATAATGATATACTCTGTATCTTTGAAACCTGGACCCTTGAATGTACAACATGCTCTGAATTGTATATAATCTTCATCTGAGAAAACTGTAATAAAAGCAGAGTAATGCATTAATGTCACATGAATTACTATAACAATCACTAAAACTTGACATTCACTGATGCATTCAAGTAGAAGAGTAATTTAACTCACCTGGACTGAAAAGAGCCAAAACC
>NTHP01000112.1:808283-854567 GCA_003416845.1 Oplegnathus fasciatus | reverse complement strand
GCTGCTGCTGCTGCTGCTGTACACAATCTCTCTCACAGTTCTGTAAATTGCAGGACTTCTCTCTACTAAAAGACAGACAACAGCAGCTCCACCCCGCGGTGGCTGCCAGGCCGCACCTCGGATGTGGGAGCTCAATTTGTCCTTTGGTGCAAAATGAGAAGCGCATCACTGACAACTTTGCAATAATCGCTTCCACATTAAAAAAAAAAAAAACTACAGTAAATAAACAAACAAAACCTGCAACTCTGTGGCTGTTAGCAGCGGATTTGTGATGACTGAGAAGAAAAATCAGCAAACAGAGCAGGATGCAAAACATCACGAAAACCAAGAAAACTTCACCTACCTCCTCCACTGTGAGAGGCATGCAGATGCGGTACTCCTTCATCAACATAGTCCTTGCACAACGGTGACGGCAGCGCAGAGGAAGATTGTCGGACTGTCGGACTTGAGTCTTGGGAGCGATCTTGCAAATCAGTTGTTTAACTGAAACAATTTGTTCAGTGGAACGAGCCCACTGAGATCCACAAATCCACTAAATCCTTCTTCACTTCTGCATCAGCAAAACCTCCTGCAAACGGTTCCGCTATGCCTACGTGAGTCTCTCCACACACCGGGTCCGAAGTACAAGAGGGTCTTCCAGGGGTTAAAACAACCCTGCTTTAAAATCAGCAGTTGCCAGTTTTATAAACTACTCCAACAGCATCAGGATCTGCCTCTGGATAGTGTTTGCAGTGTGGGAAGTGTACAGAAATCACACTAAACTCCAAAACAAGTCGCTCCCAACAACAACCGCAGCTTCAAGCGGCTCCTTGCAGCCGCTCGCGTCCCGGACACGGATTGAGCCTCCCGTCGCTCCCCTGGCTCTTCACAGCTCTTCGTTCAACCGTGTTCACCACAAATCTATCAGCGGGTCTCCTGCTCCCTTGAGTTCTCCTGACAGCTCCGTCCAGGGATGCGCAGCCGTGTGGAGGAGCTGCGTCAAGTCAGAGAGAGAAAGAGACAGAGAGAGAGAGAGAGAGAGGGAGAGAGAGAAACATTGTACAGGAAATAAGGAGGATTTGACCCTCACTATAAAAGCGTCACAATAAAAAACAATGCAACCAGTGACCTGTAACAGTTAAATTGTATTGTAGCTCATTATCTGAATGTTTCTGAGCAGCTATTGATAGATTCGATTCAATACTGGTTTCGTTTGCATCAAACATTCAATATGATCTTATTTTTAAATGCGTGATCGGAAGTCCCGCGTGCTTTTCTGGCTCGTTTAACACAAGTTTGCCCTCCGCACAGGCAGCACGGGCAGCACGGGCAAAGAGCTTCAGGATCTCAGTGATTTCAATTCACAAAAACAGGATTATAACCTGTGTGAAAACAGAAAGATGAATCGAGTTTTAACCATTTATTTGGGATATTGTAGCACCTGTCTCACAAAGCTGATGAAATCTAACAACAGTGTGCAGCATTTCATAATTATATCTGAATGACTTGTGATTATTTTGCTTCTCTCTTTTTTTGTATCATCAATTAAACCCCTTTATCTGGATTATGAGGACCACATAAGGTTGTTATATAACATATAGAAAACGTATCATAATAATACATACTGTATTGTAGGTGTATATCATTAGGTCTTCTCCCCATGATGCTCTCCTCTCAGCGCCATGGGTCTGACCACAGACTGTGGTTCAGGCTCTGGTTCTGATCCGGGACTGAAGGTAGTTGTAGAGCTGACCCTGGTTCTGAACTGGAGCTGGCCATGGTTCTGAAATTTAGACAGGATTAAAAGTTAGCTGCTTGAGTAAAAGTTTTTCACATAGTATCCAGTTAGAAACGTGATTTTAAAAACTAAACTAAAGATACTTTTCAGAGTCACCTTTATAAAGGGTTTATAGGTATTAACTAATGGCTTTGTTGAAAGTTAATACATTATTTGATTATGCTTTATAGATATAAGCCATTAATAAGAGCATCTTTTGGGTTGCCAGGTTGTGACAACTTTTTCCGACTGCTGAGTCATTAATAGGCTATTCATTAATCAGGTCATTAATAAAAGTCTCACTTCCCAATTAACCAACAAGTCTATTGGTTTATTTGAACCTTATGAGAAAGTTATTGTCATTACTGTAAGTCATCAATAAAGAGTGATGAACATCAAGTCCGCAATTATATATGAAATAAGTCATTAATAAATGGTACATATGTTTTGCAGCTTTTTTTCTAAAAGGTCAGAGGTCAAACTCCCATTGGAGGAAACCTTCAGATGAATTAAAGAGCTAAAGGTTAAAAAGTGTCCAGGTGGAGGAGGATAAACACCAACTACAATCTGGCAACCTAAAAGTTGTTGGGTATTAATGGACTGATCTGTATTGATAAAGCCATTTGTTGCAACTTATAAAACTTTTATGACCAGTCCCCTTGTCCCCTATTTCTGTGCATGTTTAGCTATTTAGTCAGTCTGTTATTTTGGCTATAGTTAGTTTTATGATTTTGTACTGCAGTCATGTATCCATCCTTTGTCCTATTACAATGTCATTTACTCTTCCAGCAGTTAAGCTACTTGCATGCTAGCGAGCTAACGAGCTAACATGCTAAGCTGTTGTTGACTCTGTTCCAGCCATGTGTTGAGTCACTTACCAGGAGGTGTATGTTTTATTTCTTCTGTTTTATCTTCAGGTAGCGTCATATAGTATTTTGTTTGTTTCTTTTACTATTTTTTTCTGTTGTAGAAATTCTGGCGGCAGTTGGAGACAACTTTTGAGCAAAACGTTAAACTAGCTAACATTACCCAGCAACCTCACATTACCTAGCAACCTCACGTTACCTAGCAACCTCACGTTACCTAGCAACCTCGGGCATTATTGAAACTGTGACCCGCCCACTCTGTTCAAACTCAGTTACTAATAAATTAATATATAAATATAAATTCAACAGAAAAAAAATGCACTAACTTATTCAGCATCATAAACGGAGCAGAAAAATATAACATGCAGTACTCTTTTAAAACTGCAGATGTCACCAGAGATCTTCATTTCAGGGATCAGATTTGTAGGGAAGACAAGCATTTGTATCACATACTGCACATTAATTTATGTGTTTACGGTAATTAGTTTTAAGGTGATCACACTTGTCAGGGGTGGAGGGGGATTTTTTTTTGTTTCAGAAATGAGTCCTTTCATTTTTAATTTGCACACAATAAGATAAGGCTTTCTGGTTCTTGGATAATTGGGTGCACAATATAGTCAATAGTAACTTTAGTTACTTGAAATGTATTATTTACTGCAGGACGGGTTTACAGCATGTGTGTTTTCATGTTTGATTTTGCTCTGCACTCATATTATGTTGAATTTCATTAGGTACACAGAAGGACAGCTGCAGAGTCTGTTAGCTCTGAGCTGCGATACTGTACAGTATGAATTACCAGTAAGAGAATAGGAACACCAGATAGCAAATTTGAAGATGGTGTATACATACAGTATATAGGCTATATGGTTATACCTTCATAAAGTTGGAGTGGAATGACTTTAAGTAAGAAAGAACTTTTTTTTCATTATACATTCACGTACTTTTTTTGTATAGTATATGACTAATCAAAATCTCTCTTTCTCTTTCTCTCTCTGCGAAAATTGAGTTTTTTCTATTAAAAAAAAGTTGCTATGGATATACCTAATAAATTGGCCACTGAGTATGTATTAACACAGATCATTTTCAGTGTAATTTGGACCGCATTTGCCAAAATGATTGGAAATCTTGGAAAAAGTTATCGTACAATGTACTGTATATGTTGTTTGCTAAGAGAATGAAACATCAAATAAAATAATGAAATGAATTAATGAAATTAATAGCTGTTTCACAAAAATAGATAATTACATCCTCAAAAAGAAGAGAATTTAAGGATTATTTTCTCTAAGATTATAAACAATATGGCATGGGTTGGTTGATTTTTATACCAGCTGTAGTGTTAAAGGTTGGTTGAGTACCACTCCATAGCATAAATCCAGCAGCTGTGGACTGTCAGTGTTGTGGCTGGTGGGATTCTGAGCTGGTGAAATAAACCTTTCCCTCTGTGTTGTACAGGAAGGAAACAGAAGTTCTTGTGTCTCAACTCAAGAGGGTGCAATGCACTCGCATGTGTTGTGTATCTGAAATACATTTTTTACACTGTTAGTGTCACAGAACAAGACAGTACGGAGGCACCAGCACAGACGTAGAAACAGATTTATATGCACAGTGCACAAACATCAAAGCATGCACACAAGCACAAATATGAAGGTCTGTATTATTAAAAGCATGCACATGCACCACTGAAAAACTTTTTGCACTTACAGTAGCTCAGAGATTCTGATGGATTTTAAGAACATTTTAAGTTTAAAGTAAAACAGCTGAAAACAGCTAATAATGATGTGGTAATTAATATATATACATAATTAAATATATGTTATATATACTTCAGCTCAACTTCAGCGCATACATTTACATGCAATACAATACATGCAGTGCACACACACACAAACACACACACACACACGCTCATCACAGCTTCATTAAAGGACCCAACAGTTGACTCTGATTGGTGATGCACTCTGTTAAAGTTACGGTCTAATCTCTTCAATGTGCTGTTCTCCAGCTTCATTACACACACACACACACACACACGCACACACACACACACACACAGAAGGAAACAAAAGTGATTTTCTTTTGGTCTGAGTTGCCACAAGACATTATGCTAAGCTGTTTGTAGTGTCAAACTGATGACACCTGCTACAGTTAGGCAGGCACATATATCTGCTCACACAAACACACACGCACACACATACATACCAAACTCTGTTTATTCCAGCTGGTGTCAGAGTGTCGGCAGAGAAGAGAAACTGTTGCTAAGAGACCTGGCTTCCTCGCCTCTCGTCGCTCAACATCATTAGTTGGCCTTTACTGTCACTTTCCTAACCTCTCAGCCCAGTCAGTCCACAGTTACTGCAGAGAAAGGAGCTTGTTTCGCAGCGTGTTCAATAGTGGGGGGTTGGGCTGGAGCCAAAATTAATAAGCTTTATTGGAGCCATCGGTCTGGGAAAGAAAACATTGGTGTTAGATGGGCGTCAGAGGCCAGCTTAATGATTGCATTACATTCAGGTGAATGTCTTGGGGGTGGGTGGATGCCTTTTATGCTTCATTTGTGTTAACAGTGAATTTCTTTCCACTCTAGCAGGTCCTGATTTAATCCATGTAGAGTTCAACATGGAGCTGCTGCTTTTCAAAATTGGGCTATTCAGTGTGCACATCAAGGATTTTGGTTTGGCTGGCTCAAAACTATAACTTCTTTGATCCTCCTATTGCGTGGTGGAAAATTTGTCCGTGGGTTGTTCTTCTTCTCATCTTATTCTGCTCTTACTGAGAACACATTAAAGGGACACTGAAAATCCTGACTAACTGTGGTAACACAAAGGCCATAGAAAAATATATTTTTCATGTCAGCTTCCCACTACGAGTGAGGGCTCGTACAAAAATGAAAAAAATCTCAGTTTTGGTACGGTCATTTCACAGGAGAGATTTCGGCATTTCTGTCTTTCACTGTGCTTTTTTTATTGGTGTGAAGTGGGCGGGGCTTAGTTGGACAAAATTGATGTCACAGACTTCTATGAAGCAGATTCGCTGAGTTTTTTAGTGTTACTCTTAATAAATAAAAACTAAAGATGTTTCTTTTCCAAACTTTAACTTTGTTTGTTGCTCATGAAGTCATAAATATTTTATGTTATAGAAAAGATTTGAAGGCATTTGAGGCATCATTAATAAGCTCAAACTGCATGTTTGCTCTCTGATTTTTCAAGATTTTAGTTTGCTAAATCAAACATGTTCAGTCTGTCTGGCGATAAGAAAACTGAACGCTGAACCATTGCATATTACAAAATAATGCATACCGATCACCCTGCACTGTTCGGTGTAGACCAGTGAAGATTAGGTATTGATCAGACGTGACGGAGCCACATTAAAGACAGTTTCTTTGTCAATGCCATTATAAAATTCAGTGTTTCCACTATCAGTTACATTCATTCTGTCACGGCAGGCTTCCAACTCAGTTTTTAGTGCCACAGCAATCCCTGGCCTCATATTATCTTACATAACAATGATCCCAATGAGTTCCAAACAGTGAGGCACACAGATTTTAAATTTGGGGAAAAGAGAGTGCTGGTATTGGATATCAGAATTAGTATCGGGAGGGAAAAAGTGGGATTGGTGCATCCCCAAGAAAGATTAGACTTTCATTTTCGGCATAGTTGTCACATTTGATGGCACCAACAATATTTGGAAAGACCGCAACATTTTCATGATGGTGCTGCCCCTAAAAAGAATACTTTGGCAGCGATGTTTGGAAAATTCAGATGAATTGAATCCTCACTTGTGAAAAATGTTAATAGCTCTCATTCTTGTCATCATAACTGCAGCGTTATCAGCATTAACAAATATGCATTCTGAACTTTAAACCTATCAGCAGGAAAATACAGTGTTTCCATGTCATGTATGAAGCACCATGAATGCCTGAGCTGGGCCTCTGTGGAGCAGTGAATGGCGGCCAGTTCATTAGTGAGAGAAGACGGGTGATTAAGTGGCAGGAGGGTGTACAGTGATTATGTCATACGATTTGGAAATCATGGAGGGTGCCATTCTCAGCTGTGTGTGTTTTCACTACAGGGATTCACACATCTCATCAGCATATGATATATGCATGGACACACACATACCCGCACACTGTATGCAGACAGACACTCATACACACACAAACTACTACATACTTCAGTACACTTACTCCAACACATTCCTTCTAAGGCGTGCTGCCAAACGCACACCAGCGAGGCGCCAATTGAGAGTTGAGAGATGGCATTAACGGTGACACTGACAGCAATTGGGAGACAGAACACCTTTGAGGGATTTTATGAGGTGTGGTGACAACGTTTGTCTGCAGATAAATTGCTGTCTGTCTCCGTTGCAACGCTGGAACGGTCAAAACTGCTCTTTCTGCAGTAGCACCTGTTCCTTGCTCCTTGAGGCCTGTTGTCAGAAGTCTAGAGGGAGTTTGGGTATTTGGAAGTACATGCATGCTAATTAATATGGAGATTAAGGGATGTCTAATCAAAAGTACAACAAGCATTTTCTTACATTGAATGCAACACGATAATTCTCTGTTTTTCCCAGAAAAAGTTGAAAGGTTTTCTTAAGGGTGGCTGTGTTGATTTACCATAAATACAGGAAGATTTCTGTGGGAAGGAGCAGTAGAGCACTTATTCACAAACAGCATGGACGACAGAAAAAACAACAACAACAACCATGAGAATGCAACATCAAGTTGCATTTCCCTTCATCGCTTTCAAATGTGGCTCATTTAGAAATTGAAGATGAGGAGATTTTACCAACACGCCGCTCACACACGCTCTTCTTCCTTTGCCACATCTGCACTCATCCTTATCAATCATGCACATGCAGCATTTCAGAGCGGAGATTGACGCTTCGATGTCAAGACTGTTTCCATGGATACTCTCAGATTCAATCCACTTCTCAGCCCTCGCTATTGCTGGTCTGAAACCCAAGCATGTAGGGAGTGGTGGCGCTTCAGGACCAGCATTACCAAGAAAAAAAAAATTACCTATCACATAAATGAGGTACCCAAAATGTGTCTTTTTATCCGAGTAATTTCAGGTTTCCCATTTCCCAATCTAGTGGGTCAGACAGCCATCTAGGTGTCATGCACATTTCATTTAGAGCAGAAGATTGTCTCTTGCATAATGTATAATGAAATCTGAACTTATTGCCAGTGGAGGGTTATTGCTGTGAGAGATGTAGCATCCTTTTTCATCTTGGGGCTCAGCTTGCATTTCTCCTCCAAGATTAAACAACAACTGCTCAATATCACAGCTATTAGGGTGTGATGTTGGAAAGGAAGAGAAGAGCGCTTTGAGAAGTGTTCGTATGTGCATACGTGTTTGTCTCCTGTGTGTCCTTGTGTGTATGCGCACATACTATACATGACTGTGTGTGCTAAAATTTCAGTTTTATTTTTACAGACGTAATGGTTTTGCTTTGTCACAGTGGCCACAGTGCATTTTAGGGCTGCTGATCATCCCCTGCTCACAGCCAAGCTGCTGCCTCCATGTCACTATGGAGACACTGGTTGCTATACATCAGCCAATCAGTGTGGAGTAAGAGATGTTAAAAAGTTGCCAGTTTAAAGATTCTCTGTGTTGTTTGGTTTATGCTCAGGAAGTTAATCTGTGTCTGTATGTGTCAGTTTGTGTCACAGTCTCTGCCTGTTCCTCTCCACTGATCCATGTTATTCTCTTGTAATATTATCATGTATGGAAACAGAAAAACTGAAGGGACATGGCGAAATTCAACACAATATTCTCATTATTGTGAGAAAGTTTTCACCGCCACTTGAAGCGGAAAAAGTTCTTTTGCCGATGGAGGACTCTTTTTGAAGAGAAGTGCGACATTCTGTTGAATAAATAATGACTGCATGGCACAGTTGGTGCAGTTAGAAGTTAAAATTCACCTGATGGTTCAGGTTCAGGTTTATTTGTCACATATAATCATTGGGTATAATCATAGTGAAATGTATGTCCGTTAGCTCCTACAATTGTGCAGTAAAAAATAAGTGTAAAATAGAATACGAATAAGGAATAAAATGGTAATAGAATATAATGTTAACTATTGTCATAGTAACTTGAATAATTAGTCATTAAAAATAGTCTTAGGGCAAGCAGTGTCCTCATTTAGGGTCCTAGTGGCCTGAAGGTATATAGAAGCTCTTCTTGAGCCTCTCAGTGCTGGCCTGGTGTATCCGGTATCTTCTTCTTGACCACAGCAGTTATCCGGGTGGTTGGGATCCTTAATGATTCTCCTAGCCTTAGTCTTACACCGCCTGGTGTAAATGTCTTTTATGCAGGGTAGAGCGCCACCTATGATACGTTCAGCCGAACCAACCACTCTTTGCAGGCCTTGCGGTCCTGTTCGGTGCTGTTCCCGTACCAGGCAGTGATGTTCCCTGTCAGGACGCTCTGGATGGTGCAGGAGTAGAAATTCCTCAGTATCTGAGGGGATACCTGGAATTTCCTAAAGCATCTGAGGTGAAACAGTCTCTGCCTTGCCTTCCTCACCGCAGAGTCAGTATGCAGCGCCCAGGTCAGGCTCTCGGTGATGTGGACACCAGGGTATTTGAAGCTGTCCACCCCTCCACTGAGGACCTGTTGATGTTCAGGGGGGCGAACTACGCCCCCTTCCCTGCTTCTTCCCAGAGTCCACTATCAGCTCCTTAGTCTTGCTGACATTCAGAAGGAGGTTGTTGTCACCAGCGGGTCAGGCCCTCTACCTCCTTCAGGTGGGCCTTTTCATTGTTATCTGTGATCAGGCCCACCACAGCTGTGTCGTCAGCAAACTTGACGATGGTGTTTGAGTCGAGAGTGGCCACACAGTCATGTGTGTACAAAGAGTACAATAGGGGGCTCAGAATGCGGCCCTGGGGAGCTCTAATGTTAAGGATGAGGGCAGATGAGGTGTGAAAACATATCTTGTCTTTCTATCTCTGTCTCTGCAACTACTGTCAGATCCTTTAGTCAGTTTCGTGCTATGTGTCCACTGAACTTGGATGATATGGGGACAAGACAAATGATCAGACTGCCATAAGACTATGAGGACATCCTGGTACGAGAAGAAGAAGGTGAGGTGCTCCAACCATCTCTAAGTTAATTTACCTAAAAAGTGACTCAGCCTTTTACTTCAATTTACCTTCTGTTTTTCTGTCCATTTAACTTTGCAATGCGACTTTGTGGTTCATCTTTGACCTATCATATGTCCTGTAATTGTGTGTACAAGTAGATTTCTTTGCAATGTACAGTTATAATGTATGGTTTAATTTAGAGCTTTAGATAACATGGTTAAACTGGGGGTTTCTTAACAACTTGTGTGAATGTTTCACTGCTCATGCTGCTTACCCAGCTGGATGCTAGCAGTGATGTTGCCCTGTCCCCAGATCTCAGCAGGTAACTTAGTAAATTGTTATTGTAATGACTGTAATGTAAGCGGATGGATGGCCAAAAACCCCCCAAAACAGATTTTACCTTTTAAACTGACCATTAAGTGGATTATGGTTGCTTTTTAAAGGATAGCAACAGTAAAGAACAATGGCACGAAGAAGCTGAAAGGAAAATGAAAGAAAAGAGGAAGATCTGTGGAAGAGAAAGGGGAGGAAAAGAGATGAGCGGGAAGAGTTCAAACAAGTAAGGGTGTGAGAGAGAAAGAGATGGGGAAAGGTGAGTTAATGATCCTTCAGATGGAGGCTAATGAGTTCATCCGAAGGGGCTCTAAGGTGCCGTCTAGACCGTGATGAAAGTTAGACACACACACTCACACATAGACACACACACGCCTCCCCCTCGCCCCTCATCTTCCGTCTCACCTGTGGAGTGGGAACAAAGACACACCGTGAATTGATGAGTTCCTTCCTCCAGTATTACTGATGGTAACAGCTTGTCTCTAGCTGTTCAGGCTCGGCCACAGATAACTGCTGCTTCTTATTAACAGAATTCAGGTTAAAGTTTAAAACCAAGGTGTGACAAGAACCCCTTTGTTGGTGTTAATGCACCGATAGTCACTATGACAAAACATGTCTTTAACCTAAAGTGTATGCTTTGTTCCACCTCTTTCATCTTCCTTCTGTATCTTTGCTCTTTAACTGTGAGTGGTAGCAGCACACTTCAGTTACTTTGTATTTTACCTGAATCTCAATTGTCTTGTGTTCATTTTCACTTTGTAATTGATTTACAAAGAAACCCGGAGAGAACAACATAGTCTTAAGTCTTACAAACAACAGATTGTCATATGAGGAAATGTTCTTTTTTTAATTCTACACACCATTGATGTACCCTCTGCTTTCCAAATTGCCTCTGAAATTACATTTGCTCGAGTGGAGTTGAGGCGGCAGGCAGGCAGTGATGGTGGTGGTGGTGCACTGCAGCCATCTCCTCACTGTAAACGGTTTGTTGTCTTTGATAGCCTGCGTCAGCCCCTAAATGCAGCGGATTAATAATGTAGGCGCCTCGCTCCTCTAGGGAACACCAATGATTGGATGGAAATCTGGATGTGCTCCGCCTCTCCTGTTCCAATTATGTGCACACACACACACACACACATACATACAGATGAGCGTGCATGTGCATTTCACTTTTGGAAAGACATACTTATAGATGCGAGGAAGTTAACAGACGTGACACACACACATGCATGCAAACACACACACACACAGCTGCCCATACAGAAGCAAATGTGATTGTCACCGTCTGTGACATGTGTCTGATTCTTAATGGACATGCTCATCATTTGTCTAAGTCCTCCAGTGGAAATAATGGGCTGAATAATGACACAGTTTTTTTTTACATGTCTCGATGTATCACCCTTCAAATGACTAAGATGAAGAAATGTCCACTAATAACAGATATAATAACAGAACAGAAAAGGTCTCACCTGTCCAAGAGTAACACACAACACAACCCTTCAATTTGATTTCACGATGAGTGTGGATGATTGTTGGATGTGTGTGTTAGTAACTGTTTACATGTCTGCCTGTGTCTGTCAGTCAGTTGTTAATTAATTAACAATTAATTAACTTAATTATCGATTAACAATGTTTGCAGATAAAAACCCATCCAAATAATTTTGAATGTGTCGCACTTTACTTGAGTTTCTAAACATGAGTAGTCCATACAGTTTTAATGATCTATGTGTGAAGGATTCAAATATTATTAAAAGCATTCCTGAAGTATTTTACAGTTTTACTTAAGTAAAAGTACCAATACAACAATTTAAAAATACTCCATTACAACTTAAAGTCTTGCTTCCGAGTGTAGGTAAGTAAAAGTATGTATTATCGGCAAACTGTACTTAAAGTATCAGAAGTCTGACTGATTATCATATATTAATGCATCAATGCATAAGTAGTATTGAACGGTTGTATCTGGCCCAGATGCAGCTGGTTTTAACTACTTTAGATACAGTTAGGTAGTCCAGTGGTTCCCAGTCCAGTGGTTGGGACCTCTTCAAAAGGTCACAAGATACATCTGAGGGATGTATGGGTTAGGAAAGAAAAAAAAAACAAAGCTCTGCTACTCCTTCTGGATCTAAAATATCTGCTTTTGTGAAATAATGGATAATTTTACCTATTTGGGCCTCAAACAATTACTTAAATGAAAGTATATGAGAGGTTTAGAGGCGAAATCACCCTTTAGTGGGACTGCTAACAACTCTTAGACATCTGAAACCAGTGACAAGGGTCCCAAGTAGACACTGCTTGTTTTATAAGGGGTTTATTCTATGTTTATTAAGCTTATTTTATGTTTATGTTTAATGTAAATTTTAACTTGAAAAGTAACTACAGCAGTCAGATAAATGTAGTGCAATATTTGCCTCTGAAAGGTAGTGAAGTATTAGTATAAAATGGCATGAAATGGAAATACTCAAGTAGGGTGCTTGAGTAAATGCACATAGTTACTGTCCACCTCTGTATACCTGTATCTAGCTGATGTATATTTATTTTTTCAGTTTGGTGTATTTTGTGCAAATGTCGTAACTCTGTAAATAGACTTTTATTGCCACAGTCTAAAATAAATGAATTTTCTTTTACAGCCAACAGTTTAAATCACAGAATATCATGTTTTTTTCTCTTTTAGAGGTTAGGGAGTTTAGATCATTGAAGAATAAAAAGTACCAAATAGAGCCAGTGCGTAGACAGAAAGCAGTGTGACAACCTAACAAAACACCTTGAAGAGGGAGGCAAACAGATGGAATTAAATACATGTAAAATAAAGAGCTGGGCACAGCATTCATAGCTGTGACGCACAAACTTGATGCAAATCAAGACAAAGTAAAAATAGAACCAGTGCCAAAACAGGATTGATCATAGGTGGGTGGACAACCAAGCAGGATAAAGCAACATGATGGAACAGTGAGCCAGCATTAATCCCATTCACATTTTCTTTATTGAATATCATGCAGCTAACAACTTTTGTCAACCCTGAAGCAGCTACGCATGTTACAGAGGAAATGCCCTTTAGCCGTGGTTGCCATGGCCCGGTCGAGGAACCAAGAGGAGGCTGTGGGACGGCTGATGGACGTGAGGGGAGCACGTCAAGCTGAATCAGTACAGAGCATGAAGAGACTGGCAGTGTCAGCTCCAGTAACCCACAGCTCTAATCAGCTGAAGGCGCCGTGTTGTATTTGACCCTGAAGAGAGTTCAGTTTTGTGGGAGACCTGAGGTGAATATCTGTGTGTGTGTGGGGGGAAGTATCTCTTCTACTTCCTCCTTCTGCTCATTGGCACAGAAACAAATGAATGATGCTTGATATTTTACAGGCACCAACTCTAACAATTCATACATCCTCTTGAGGGAAACGTACCACTGTGCCCTTTTCTCCAACAGTCTGATCTCTTCCCCTCCTTCTCTCTCTCTCTTTCTATCATTCTATCTTTCATTCCCCATCTCTCATGGTCACCATGGCGACCACGAAGCTCAGACTAAAGAGCAAGCATATACTGTATAATGAGAAAAACGGAAATTAAGATTGAGCAAACTTTGGCCGTACTTATGTGCTCTCCTCCCACGTTGCCTATGAGTGAGTCACAGGCCTGCATGATGGAGATGAGAGCTTTTACTGAGCAAGTGAGAAAAATGGTCGTTCTGCAAGCGTCATTCAAAGGTACAATTAGCACACGAGCAGCATGGTAATGCACTTTTTAAAAAATATATCTAACGTGAATGGGTGGCATGATTGTAGTATGCTTGATTTCTTTTTTGGAAATGTTGGTCATGCCTCCTTCTTACCTCTGTGACAAATGACGCAAGAGCTGAGCCCCCCTCGACTATCAAAACCAAATGAAACTTCACTGCAGATGAAGGAGCTCACAGGGAACTTTTTCTATGAAGTTTTCCCATTGCATGAGACCTAAAATACAGATTTCTGTTCACAAACTGCAGCACTGGCCTTTGCTCATGCAGGGCTGGCACTTCTTTGTGCAGGTGGTCTTCATTCCCACACTCAGATTCTGGCTTATTCTCATGAGTTTAGTCAAGGAAATGCAACCAAAGTTAGATAACTGGAGTGACATTAATAGTAAAGTCCAAAAAAAAGATGAACATGATGATGTAATTCAGTTTAAACTCCTGTTCAGACACAACTTATCAGAAGGTTTATACAGTAAACAAACCAATATTAAGCTCCCATTATTGTCCACTTCATACCTGATATTGCTTCATTTTCTTCAGAAGTAAAAGTAAAGTAAATGACAACAGGTACAACAACAACAACAAAATGAGAGACAGAAACTTAGACAAGGGGAAGCAAAAAAATTACTGTCACACTATTGCTGTTTGCCAAAAGCGCCAAACAAATACTTTTCCAAAATAGGTTGTCATCTCCGTGATTACCCGTTGCTGGCTTTGTCAGTGTGAGTACTATTCATTTCTTCTCTTCCTGTCTCTGCTCTTCTCTTACATAATAGAAAAAACATTATGGCAGTGCTCAAATCTATTATTCCACAAGGGCCGGACTGAATAACGCCTCCATGCTCATCATTCTTAACAATTGTTTCCTGTGCGTGTGTGTGTGTGTGTTTGTCTGTGTGTTTTGGGCAATTATTGCCTGACCTTTTCTTCCACCTCTCCTCTCTATTGATTGTGAAAACAGACTTGGATTAATAATTCACAAAAAAACAGTGGGAGTTTTGACTACTCCTGTTGCCCATGGCAGCAAGACCGGAGCATGTGTTTGCATGTTTTTGTGTGTGTGTGTATCCATTTGCTTGTGAGTGTTTGTGTGTTATTGTGAGTATTAGTGTGTGCCTGCAGGCATTCGTGTATTTGAAATGTGTATTTTACACCAACTCAAACCCTCTGAACTCTAAGGCTACTGATATCACGACTTCCATTCTCTCCATTGCGGTTTGTCCAGTCTTCCCTTTGAATACTGTGAGAGGAAATGTGCAGCAAAATACGGGTCAGTGTGAGTATTTCCACCTGTTGCCTACAGCAGATCTGTAGATCCACTTTCTGTAATTACGTTCCATTGAAGGAATAGTCTGGGACATTTTGGGAAATACCGTTTAGCTTAGCTTAGCATAAAGCCTAGAAACAGGGGGAAACAGCTAGCCTGGCTTGGCCCAGTGGTAACAAATCTGCTTAATCTGCACAAAAAGTGTAAAAAATGTAAAAACAACAGTTCACTGTTTTAAGGGGGGTCATGCGCTGGACTATTTCTTGGCCGGGCAATCAGTGGACACTCCAGAAAGTTATTTATACCATAAAACAGTGAATTGTCATTTTTACACTTCGGTTTTTGTATGGATTAAACAGGATATAACATGTTAAGAGGTGCTGCAGATTTTGTTAGCTTTGGACAGAGCCAGGCTAGCTGTTTGTCCCTGTTCTGTCTGTATGCTAATGTAACCCCGTTTTCTGGGTAGGTAGCATTCTCTAGACCTGTGGGCAAGAAGCGACTACAATTTCTTCTTGAACGTCTTCTTTTAATTAACACCATCACGGCATGACAGTACACACCCAACTTCACTCTTTCTGGGTTCACAGTCGACTCTTCAATCACTGTCGCACGTCACTCTACAACAACTGTCCCTCGTAAAATAGTGAACTGAAATCATACTAACCAAAGGGGACATGAAATAGCAACTTAAATGTTACACATATAAATATATAAATAATATAACAAAGTACTATAAATGATAATGAAATAATTACTGTATATAACAATATACATATAACTATAACAAAAATATCTTACCACAGTATATAGTACATCTTAGTAAGCACATAATGATAAGTAAGTAATAACCCAAAAATATAATGTGTAAAGTAAGTAAGGTTACAGTAAGCTAAGCTAACCGGCAGCTGGCTCCAGCTACATATGTACTGTGCAGACATGAGAGTGTATCAATCTTCTCATCTAATCTAGGATACGCAAAAATAAAACCACATTAGCCAAAACCAAACCAAAAACTGTTTTCTTATATATGTTCCCACCCATGAACACTAATCTTTTGACTGAGGCGATACTTCAGCTACTGAGAATATAGTGCAAACATCGTTATCTGATTATCTTGATGGGCGTAAGGTCACAATCAGCCAAAGCATTTTTCCTGTGCTGCTGCACTGAGACGTCAATCAAAACACAACTGATTGTGAGGTCATCTGACAAAATGAGCATCAGTGCAGGTAAACAACAACACTTGTATTGTGTGATCGGCTATAGATACATGTAAAATACAGTAAATGGTCACAGAGAGGGTAAAAGGGGTCGGTATGTCTGAAAGAATCATCACACAGCATCTCAAATCTCCACGTCATCTGACAATTTTTTGCATTTTTCCAAATCCAACAATCAGACATTTCCCACTTCACACAGCAGTTGGTCAGGTGCGTGGAGGCAATAAAGTACAGTAGTAGAGAGCTGCGTCAAAGATTCCTGGCTGGACACAAACCGAGGGCAGCTCATGGTCAGCAGCTAAACCCCTAAGCCTCGAAGGCACCCCGGTCTGCAGGATTTTAACTTTATTTTTAGCTCTCTCTCTTTCATTCTCCAAATAACTACTTCCATCACTTTTCCTGTGTACAAACAAGGCCTTTGAGGAAAAGTATGCGCTGTTATCCCCATTATCCCTCTCTATGACAACGGGCTTTTCGTTCCGCCTTCAAGTGTAGCCATTATAAACACTTTTGCCCTTAGACATGTTTGGACATCACTTTGCACAAACAAGTTTGATTCAAGCACAACCAGAGGCAGCAGAAATGTGTCCTCTCATGTTTACTTTCACACAGCTCCAGATAGTCTGAGCATGCTTACATTTTCTGCGCGTGAAGAACACTGGCTCAGTGTGGACAGACGGCCAACGTCGAGAGAGAAAAAGAGGAGTTTTCACATACGACCGGCTTAGAGCGGACATACAGTAGTCTCACGTGTAACCACTTTAGTCAAACTACTGTTGGTGATTTTAAACTACACATATCATCAGATGCAATAACTCAGATGATGAATTTACAAAGTGAACATCCCACAGTGACGCAAAATGTCTACTTATGTGAATCTTGTGATCAAAATATTTACCTGAGCTTATAAGTCCCAGTAAAGGCAGTCTTGGTGTCCAGTTGAGATTTGAAATCACACACTAATGCTGTTAATTTAACTGCTTAATCCACCTAAGACCAGACTGGAAAAGTTAATTAATGAAATGCGCTGTTGCAAGATTTGGATTAAATAAAAACCTGCACATACATGGACCTCAATAAAACCATCTTGCTGGAGACTCTTTATCTTCTTATCTTCCCCCTTTTGAAAACATACCACTTGCCCTCCTCTAGTATCAAAGCAGTAAACATATGTGATTTAGTCAAGTACTCTCAAACCAGAGGACATTTCATCTCCACATCCATGCTCTGTCAGCTCCTCCGCCTCCAGGCCAGAGTGCAGTATGCAGCGTAGAGTATGTACAGACGAAGCACTGGTAGCACGTTGCACTCTTGCACTGGGTTAGATTGCCTTATTACAGGTCTATCTCCTCTCAACAGTCACTACCGATCCAAGTCATTAGGCAGCGGAGTGCCTGCTTGAGAGAGCACTGGAACGGAAAGATAGAGAGAAGGGAGGAGGGACAGGGGGGAGAAGGAGAGAAAAAGCTGATAAAAAGAAGGTGGAGATGAACCAATGGCTCACTGTCACTTCCTGCAGAGGAAAGCGTCAAAGAGGGGAGAGGAAACAGAGGAAAAGGAGAGGAGGAGAAAAGAGGAGAAGATTGAAGTAGGCTCAGAAGAGGGAAAACAAAGAAACAGTGATTAATGAAGGAAAAACAGGGGAGAAAGGGGGCGGGGAGCATAATATGCTGCCGATCAATAAAGAGACACAAAGAAATAAAGATGAAGAAAATAGAGAAAAAGATCAGAAAACAAAGATGTGAGGCCGAGAAAGAAAAGGACAAAAAAGAAAAATCTGGTTGAAGAGAGAAAATTGGGGATGCAAGCTAAAGAGTGTAGAGCGTGGGCAGCCGAGAGAGATACAGAAAAAAATGACACGATGACGATGAGGAAGGATAGAAACTGGCCGAGCGTCAGAGGGAAAGAGCGGCAGGTATGACTGAAGGAAAGACAAACACAGTCATACACAGCAGAGTGGAGAAAGAGAGCGAGCGTGGAGGGAAAAAGCAGTCCTTCAGGATAACTTGAGTGTCAGTGTCACTGTCTCCCTGAGGTGAAGAGCTTCAGTAGAGTGGGTCAGCTATCTTGGCAAACACTGCTCTCTGTATCTTTAGGTTGAATTCAGCGGGACCTTTTTGACCAAAAAAGGTCTAAGAACAGGACAAAGTATCAAAATGATCAGTAGAATAATATTAGCACAGATAACTCAGTGTTTACAACAACAGAGAAGGAAAAATGGTACTTTTTCAGGGTCTCTGTTGCTGTCATCACTCCTGCTCCACGCCACCCCATCATTTCAGTTTCATTTCATGTTCCTTTTCCTCCCTGTCCGCCAGACTCAGAAGAAATCTAACCCTGTGATTTTAAACATTTTTGCCAGCTCATGCTCTCTCCGAGGGACGCAGCTGAATGGAAAACGCTTGTACTGTACTGCTGTGTGTGGAGAATAGTAACAGCTTTGACACCACTCAGTCAGAGGTCAGGAAAGGGACTGGCAGCTTTACATTCATGGCAGTGACTCAAAGGACCACAGGACTCCCGCAAACGTCAGCTTTCTTCATCGACAAAGTGACACAAAGGTGAGACAAACCGGTGGTATGTCTGAGACTACACCTAGCCGTGGTCACGTGTCAGGAAGCATTTCTGATAAGATTTTAATTCACGGTAAAATATTTTCTTCTTCTTTTTCTTTTCTAACAGCATTAAGCACTCATTTCAATGCACATTTTATAAATGGTATTAAAGATACGTAAATAGACAAACTAAAGTAAGATTCCATAACTCACATCTACATGCATAGACTAGTTCACGAAAATAAAGTACTCTTGTTTTTGACACAACCCTATAATCTACTCATTATAAAAACTGAATATAATTTGAATTTAGCACCTTTTTCATAATGTGCAAATCTCACATTGTCTGTTTCCCTGCAGAGATCATTATGTGCTGTATAACGCAACATCTATTGTTATCTAATCTAATATCATCTAATATAATAAATAATACGATACATATATATAATACATGTTGCATTTAAAGAAATTCACAAGATGTAAGGTTTAAAAAGATACTCTCAGTTATTAATGAAGTGTTATAACCCTTTTGGTCTGACCTCGAGCTGCTGCGAATTACATATGAAAGCAATTTTACAAGCATTTGACCTTTTCCACAGGAAAAACAATTACAAATCTAACAGCATAAAGTTAGTGCATTGAAATTTATTCCTAATGGGTCATTTTTTGGTCTATTTTAATGGTCCGTTAAGCAAGTTTAAATTTTTTACGGACCCACATTTACCTGTGCAGTTTAAATCGTGGCGTTCCCAGGTTAGGTTGTGTACAGTCAACATACAGAATCAAAATCATCTGCAAGCCTCCAGCATTAATAAATGCATCCACTGCCAATCTCCATACATTCTAGCAACTGTTTTAAGCTCCAGCCTTGGACTATATGCACAAGAGACACAAACAGAAGGCACAACAAATGTGGGATCCATAAGCACAACATTTTTGTTTGTGTTATTTTAATTGGCATGATATCAAACACATTGTTCCTCACATGTATGGGGAAAAGATATTGTGTTGTGAGCAAACAATATGAAACAAAACCATGTGGGAATTCCAGGGATCAAAAGCAGTGTAGGCGGCAGACAGTAAATACGGCCGTGTCTTTGAGTGTACGCTCTGCCCATGCTGTTCTCATTGCTCTAAGGTAAAGGTCTCATGAATGATTTAGGGAGCGTCGTGCATCTATTACATCCACTCCTGAAAAGCCCTGACCTTATGGTGTAGAAGGTCTCCGGAGCATTTCCAATAGGTTTGTCTCTCAATTCAACCACATTTTCTGGTCGAGAGGTTCCTGGACTGAAGCGACTCTGTGAATGTGTGAGCAATGACACGAGGAGAGTTGAATTCTTAGCAAATAAAAGACTTGAAATGCCATTTTTCCTGAATTTCCTGAATAAATGTGCATCCATTGACTCTCTCCATTTATACTGTAGGTACACATATCAAAACATAACATGCAGGAGAGACTGTAGCCCTGTTTAAATGTGTAAATAGAATTTTCACAGTAATGGAAACTAACACAATTATACATCAGTATATATTTATAGAAGACTGATGGTAAACTCATGCGGAAAAACCTGTGCACAAGAAGTCCAACATCAAACAGCATTATTGACCTTTTTAATAGTCGATTTTTATTGTAGTTCTCTTGAAAAAAGACAATCATGGACACATACTTAATCAGAGCATTTACAAATCTAAAATAAAATACAAATCAGGTGTATTGTTTACAAGAAATACTAAACTCTGGGTGAGTCTTCTGTGTATGAAACTCCTACAGGTTTATATTGTATTAAACATCTCTTACTTTCAGCTGTTCATTTAAATTACAGGTCAACAGCTGGTTCCTGTCCAGCTGAACACGATGGCAGGATCCATGTGATCATTGCAGATAATATAAAATAGTCAATAAAATGACAACAACACACAGGTATTGCTTCAGTTTTCTAAAATACAAACCCGTACAATGACCAAGTAACTTTTGTGACTGCAGTAAGAAAAATGGAAATGTTCCTCTCAGAAGGACCTCAGAGCTAAATGTAATCATTTCTGCTTGTGTTCCCCTGTGAAACAGCATCATTTATGGAACTTTAATTTCACTGCACCTGCACCAGCTGAATGACTTCGGGGCCAGAGTGACTCACTGAAAAATAACACGTTTGACGTAGATGACTGTTTTGCTAGCGATATACAAGCCTTGTGTAAAATCTACACAGGAAAAAAGAGCCAAATAAAAATGACTGCTGTCAGGTGAAACTTGATTTTTGCATTTTAATTGATTGTACTGTAAGGTTATGTATGATTTGAACATGAAAATAATTAAAAAAGACACTTAAAAGAAAGTCTGTTCATCTGAATGAGGTTTTCATCTGACAGCAACAATATAGTTGTCTACAGAACAGAAAAATCTTTAAGCTTTAAGGTATTTTACAATCATAGGCAATACTTAAATGAAAAAGTCACTTGTGTAATACTTATCCAAAATATTTTAGCTTTAGGCATATATGGCCCCAAAAGAAAAGTAACATAATTTAATACAGCATTGCAAATAAAAAACAGAAGTGCCATAAATATCTTTATTTTTTCTAAATTTTAAATAATTTCTCTATGAATAATGTATTTTATGTGAAGGTGTGCTTCATAACCCAAAGTAAAGGCCTTTGCACACCAGACTCGTTTTTTTCATGCTATTTATTCGCACTTTAGTAATATTTTTCCAACCTGTATCCAGTCAATGCAAGTTTTCACATCAGCGACGGAATTTCACGGAGTGATATTGTGGCTTTTATTTTGATATGTACACATCTGACCAATCAAAATGCATGTTGTTGACAACGTCACATTCAAAGACAAAAAAGACAAATGGCAGACAGACAAGAAGAGAGAGCAGCGCATCACAACACAAACGGCCACGAAGTACTTCATATTTATTATTTTGGGAAAATACGCTCAGTATAAATATATTTATCACAAAAATGCATGCCGGTATTTATCATGGATGGTCCAACAGCCGACGTTGATCTGGCACGTTTTAATTGCGTGACAGCAATGACATAATTAACAGTGCACAGAAAATGAGCCGAGTAGTGTCCGAAAGTGTTTTTTCATTTTGCCAATGAGCTCACTATATAGTCCTCTACATAGAACTCCCAAGATAGTGAGTAACGTTAGAGATGAGTGAATGAGTGAATGATTTCGGAC
Organism: Oplegnathus fasciatus; assembly: GCA_003416845.1. Taxonomy (NCBI): domain Eukaryota; kingdom Metazoa; phylum Chordata; class Actinopteri; order Centrarchiformes; family Oplegnathidae; genus Oplegnathus; species Oplegnathus fasciatus. Next base: position 832,564 of record NTHP01000112.1, on the reverse strand, counting down.
ACAACTTCCAACTCTGCTAATGTACTGTTAGCCCTTATGAAGCTAACGTGCCCATCGCACGGGCAGGTTACCTGTCCCTGCCCTCCCCATAACTAATATCACTTTTTCAAATTCATGTCAGTTTGTTTGCCATAACAAAAGGACGAGTAGGTGCGATTTTTATTAGAACCTTAATAATTTATTTGCAAAATTGTGTCGCGCTTGATGTGAATACTCAGGCGCGTCAAAATTCGCCTCCAAATTATTCATAATTTCGTGCCGTTAATTCGCGTCACTGGTGGTGTGTAAAGGCCTTTATGTGGCAAAACCTCAATTGACCATTTGCTAAGCAATGCCCCCCCACCCTTAGTCACTGTGGCTATGCCTGTCAAGCTTTCCATTTTTCACAGTTTTCAATGATAAATACTGCAAATATACCTAAAATAATTTTCACAACAGTGGTCCCGTTCTTGATTTCAAAGGCAGACAAAAGCGGGCTTCTCATTTCTAGCTTTCTTGTGCTTGTACATGGTTTTGGTGGGCATTTAAAAAAGTAAAAACATCCAAACTCTATATATGGGGTCTCGCTCTTTAATTCTTTAGCTTGACGTACCTAGTTACTGTTACTAAGCCACGATTGGACAATGGCTGCTCAGGGTATGGGTTTAGTGAATGGTCAACTATTAACTTTCTCTGTGTATTCTGGTGTTTTAAGTCTTTTTTTTTTAATGGCCACTAAAAGCAGAGTACATTTGCTAACATATAAAGCATTACCCCGAGGCTCAGCGAATACTGTGGACAACATTACGGATCAGAGTTCCTGGACTAAAGTCTTGAACATTGACCTGAAATAAACGACCGGTGTCAACGAGGGAGTATCAGGCAAGTGGTCCCTCTCTGGACAATCAATGGCACAGATTGATTGTAGAAAGTCCATGGAGAAAAGAAAAGACTGCAGTGAATGTAGCCCATTACAGCGATTCACTACTTCACTTTGAACAAAACGTTATGGTGCAATGGCTCACTGTTTTTATCTGGTTTGGTGTCCACCCTTTTTTATTTTTTTAAAATCTTGTCTGGTCTTTTGGATTCCTATCTAAATTGATTTATTAAATCTTAAGGTTTGATCATGTCTTGCCTGTATGTAGTTTCTTTTCTCCAGTCCAGCGTCTAAAAATCATTTTACTTTCATTAGAGTGACAGATTAACTGCAGTTCGACAGTTAAGATGTTGTCAGATTAACCACTAACAGTTTTATGTATTTGAACGTGATTGTTCAACAGCATGCCATTCTTTGCACTGTAACCCTTAAGTGTGGCAATTTATACGTCAAATATTGTGACCCAGGTCTTGTCTAGTCGAGCCTTGAAGGGTGATTCAGGTGTGTTTGCACGTTTTACCTTTTACTAGAAACTGTTTGTACATTTTGCAAAGCACACCATATGTCTCTAGATTGATCCTTTCTTGACTTCCAGGCCTCCACTGTTTGCAGTTAATTTTAGTACAGTATGAAAATCAATTTGCAAAAAATGCAACCTTGCATCAAACAGGTGATCTATCACAGTATTTTTCTGTCACTTGGTAATGCAGTTACAAGCAGGGCCCACTTGATGTGTTGGTGTGTTCAGGTGCTTGTGGAAAGCTTCAACATCCGAAACTTGTGACACTGCTGCTGAAAAGCATTGTATTTAAGAGATATGTAGTCACAAAACCAAACACAAACAATTAGCACACATGGACCTTGTAAAAAAAAAGGTGTGAGTTTGGTAAATTCTCGCTTTAAAAAAGGTGCTGTTAGGCAGATGACTCCCAAGTCTCAGATGTTACTTAAATATTCTTCTGCTCTTTAACACACCAAAAACAATTCCTGCTTCCAACTGCTTTAACCATGTGAAGATAACATAAACTTCATTGTTTTTGCTGTGGCTGGTTAAGTTGATTTTAATATTTTACTGACATGAACTTAAATCAGTGGACATGGAAGTTGGGAAATCAGGCTAAAAACTTTTTTAATGCTTTGGAAAACAGCTTACACTACTAGTGATAAATATGTGGGATAGGATAGGTAGTTAAAGGGCTAAAAGATCCAAAACCACTTGTGTTTTTTGTTTTTTTAATCAGGCTTTGCGTACGTCACCTGTGGCTAATCTAAGGTGTCCGGCTCAGCGTCCATGCAGGTCTCCCAGGGGTTACGGGGCATGTGGGGCATGGAGATGAGGAGCAGGGCGACTCCGCTGAGGATGAGCAGGGTGAAGGAGGCGCAGGCGCAGGTGAAGGACCAGGAGTAGTAGTATTCAATCCAGATGGTCTCATCACTGTCAATCATACGCTTGACAGACTGGCGCATTACCTCGACAGAAATGATGATGCAAAGGCCTGCGTGCCAAAACAGAGAGAACGGGATGCTGGTCAAAGCAGATGCTTCACTCGCACTCATGGCAATTGTTTGTGTCAGAACTGTTTTATCAATGCTGTTACAGTTCCACATTTACACGGCAAGATTGTTATTTTTATTTTAACTTTAACTGTGACAATAAATGCAATGCTAGATGGGAGTTCACACCCATCGAACACTTTTAGATACATTGAAATGTTGCCCCAGAGCTACATCAACTCTAACTCTGTTAAATTAGCTGCATATTCATCACCAAAAGAAAAGGTGTGCATGGCGATGGCACTGACACGCCTCATTTCAAGTTGAGCTGTAACACCGAGACAAAGCCTGATCTATGATACACATCATCTGCCACGTCTGACCTGCAAAGGCGAAGAACATCCCAGCAGGCCGGAGCAGGTAGTCCCGCCCCTTCCCGAAAGAGAAAATGACACAGAGGGTGCCCAGGATCATGAAGAACAGGCTGAAGATGGCGATGGCTGCTGCCGAGATATTGTACTCTGAGGAGAGAGGAGGGGGGAAAAAGAGGAAAGAAATGATTAAGGACCAGTGAAAGGAAACAAAAAGAGGGAGAGAGGAGACGAGAGAAGGAAAACAGGGAGGCGGCAAGAGCGAAGGAAGAGAGACAGCAAAGTGGTAGCGATTAAAAATTGCAAGAGTGGGTAGGAACAGAAGGGGAGGTTGTAATATCGTTTACATAATTATTGTTTCAATATTGCACTCGGGCAAGTTATGACACAGATAATTAGCCTTTAAATTAGCCTCACTTTAAAAACAACAGTCATTCATCCAAACTGGCAATAATGCCATTTGCATGACAGATAAGATGCTACAGGCTTATAACAACATGATTAGAAGATCTCTCTCTCTCTCCTCCCGCCTGCCTCCCCTCCTGTCTGTTTGTTAGATAAAGATAATCTAGTCTTTCCTTCTCTGTAACACTCCAACTGTGATAGAAATGATCCTCGGAGCATCCTATTCCATTTCAGCCCCCCGACTGTGGAGTAACACCAGGTGTAAAATAACCTTACACTCAGCCTGTCCAGCATAGGTCGGGCTCATTGTGTGTCTGTTTGAGGACTGTTGGTCTGTGTGTGTGTGTGTGTGTGTGTGTGTGTGTGTGTGTGTGTGTGTGTGTGAACGTCTCTCTGTGAGTGTTTTTTATGCATTTCATGTGTGCATGTTTCTGTGTTTATGTTCCATCAACAGATTTTCCGGCTGTCCAAATTTGATTTGGTTTGATTCCTTGTATTATATTCAACGTTTTCTGCTGGAAATGTCTGTCAGTGCACTTCTCATTAAAGCTGTAACCCTCCTTTAACACTGTTAATTTGATTCTTTCCCCTTTTATATACTGTAGTTTGCTTTTGTTTTGCTTTCCATTCTGACATTTCATTCATTTATTCTAAATGTGCGTAAAGTTTTTAATAATACCTGTATAAAATGTACTTCCTGTCTGCACATATACATAGCTGCAGTATAAAAAGTGACTGTTGAATTGATGTAAAAGGATATATTTCTTTGTCCTTATTATTCTGTGAATGTACAGTCCTGACACCACGTATGAAACACTGTATAAATTGACTGTTTTCAACAGGTGACTTCACTGATTTCACCAAGACGTAACTGTAGCTCTGTACATCTACTGCAATGCATCTACAGCTTTGACAGCGATCTGTAATTGCCTGCCTTTATGAGTATCTCGCCGCGTGTTCCCTCATGCTTCCCCGCATGTTCCTCTGTGTCTAGTCAGAAGCTGAAAGGGTCAGACAGACAACACAGAAACAGAGGAGCTGTTTCCTGGAAAATTCGTTCACTTTGAAAATAGCAATCTGGCTAAAGCGGGGAAGATGAGAAGATAGAAATCAGAGGATATTGGAACAGATTTCTTTCGCATCTGATGTGAGGGGTGCATGTAACTGAGTTTGTGCTCAAATGTTTCCTCGTTATATTGAGAAAAAAAGTAGTTGTGTTAGAAAGGAATGTGTAGGAAACCGGGTCGTACTGTTCGTGTATTGTAGGGGTTATAGATGTGACCGTTATAGATGTGACATTTCTTCACGTTTATTTGTATAATATGGGCGTGTGATATGTGAGCATATGTCCATGTAGGAAATGCTGTTTTCCCTGATTTACTGTACGCCTTCTTTCATCTTCCTTTACTAGAAATGGGCCCTGTTATATTTCTTTCTCCTCACAGACAGACAGTTGGGTCTGGAAAAAAACAAAAACAGGATCTGTTGTAACATGCAGTCCGGGTGGCAGTGAGGAGGCACCCACCTTTCTGGGTCTTGACTTCAAAAACTTCAGCTTCTTCCCCGGAGGTAAAGTGTTTGAAGTAGGAACAGTTTTTCGCTGCAGAGTAAGACAGGGAGAGAGAGAGAGAGAAAGAGAGAGAAGAGGACAAGAGAGAGAGAGAGAGGGGGCGAGAGAGTGATTGACAGAGGGAGATGAAAGATGAGGAGGAGAGAGCAGGTGGCTCAGGTTGTATCCCTGTGTGTCTATCAACGTTAAATCTCTCAATGGATCCCATTAGAAAGCCAGCAAATACACATACATTATGGAGACACAGAAGAAGTGAATGACTGCCAGCCTTGTAGATGATTGTTTTACATGTTTTCAAGTTATTCGATCATTATATTTTGTAAAAGTTCAGATCTTTATAAACTTTGTCTTACATGTGTAGCAACTGTACATTTCTGACAAAAACAAATTTCAAGAATTGAAAAAGTTGCTTTATTTAACCATTTATAACCTCACAATCTTGAAATTTTTTAAAAGCCATGCTGTTCCCCAAGTTAGAAATAAATTCCCTTCACAACTTACAACATTTTACACTGTTGTGTTTTGATATTACAATGTTCTTAGCTTTAACTTGTGGAAATTGCATATAAATAAATATTCCTCTCAATAATAACATCATGTTTCTTTGAAAAATCTTACTTAAACCAGCTCTATGGAGTTTTTAACTAGTTATGAAACAGTCTCAATTTAATACTGATGCCTCTATATGACCTACATAATCAAACGAGACCAACAGCAAGAAGATTGGCAATTTTTATTAGTTTCTAATAGTTATTCTTAATGCCTGCCACCGAGTCGGTGCCCAGTGAAACGGCTCTGGGCTCCGTCTCCGGAGCTGCCGCCCGCTCTCCTCCCGGTGAAGTAGTCTCCTTGCAGCGGGGAGTGAAGCGGAGCGAACATGTAACCTAACGTTAGGTGAAACGCTACCGCCTTTGTCCACAGGGACCGCCAAAATCAACACAAAATGAAAAGTCCCACAGAGCTGCTTTAAAATCAAACTTCTTTCCATTGAGTGATGCCTCTGCCCCACCCCATCAGCTCATGGCTCATGCACACTTCACCAGGGTGGATGCATGCAAACCCAGCGACTAAAACATGTGCCTCTTCGATTGAAAGACTTTCTCATTTCTAAATTGGTAAAGTATCAGCATGAACAACTGTTGCAGTTCCTCTTTGCCTGTTTGATCAGATTTACGTTCAACACCACCCCCAGATCACAGCAGTGCTCTGGGACTTACTGTCAGCCTAAAATAAAATGTCTTAAAGTCACATCCTTCACTGTCCTCCATGTTGGCTGTGTTTACTTCTCATTTCCCATTTCTGATACATTTCTGCACTTTGCTCGCCCAAACTCTTTGACCACAATCTTCAATATAGCCTCATATAGAAAAACGGTTCCTGGGTGCAGTCGTTGCCCACACATCCATCTATGTATTTACTGTCTCTAAGGGCAGCCGGGCTGAGAGGGAGGGGTGGAGAGGATGTAAAGGCCAAGTGAGTGTCCCCTCGTTCCTCCACTCACCATCCTTTCTCGCTGAGATTAAACCCATAAAGCAGACAGGTGCTCTCTCTGTCCACACAGAGATGGACAATGTTTGTGTGTTGGTGTCTGCGTGTGTCTGCACATACTACGTGTGTGTGTGTGTGTGTGTGTGTGTGTGTGGGTGTGTGTGTGTACCAGGCAACAGAGGAGCTGTTTGTTACCCAGGATGAGAAAGAATCACTAAAGAGGTAACCTAGCAACAGGCTGCTGCAGGTCTTGCCTCGTCCTATCTATTTACCCATGTAAAAGCATATCAAGAGGAGGGTGTGCATGCATATGTGTGTGTATGTGCATGTGTGTAGTAGTATGTGAGCGTGGATGTGTGTGTATGTCTATGTGAGGGGATGGGCAGGCTGGGAGAATTAGAGGCGGGGTCACAGTGCAGCTTGGATCTGTAAATATATTATTTTCATTAGCCTTCTCTCATTAGGTGCCTCTGGGGCTAAGCTAATCTAAGAGCTGATATGTGTTTGGGTGCAGCTATAAGATTTACTCCAGTCTCTGTGAAGACTATTATCTGCCCACCACACAAAGACAAAACAGAAAGACCTCAGATTTATACAAAGGAAGCTTCAAAAGACTGAGCCGCCAGTTATCTGCTTGATCCTGATGAATTAAGAAGGATCATGTAGAAAGCGGTGAAAGAAAATGGAAGTTAGGACAGTGATTTTCTTAGGTTGAGTAATTGACCATTTGCTAAGCCCCACCCCTCCTTAGTTATTGTTGCTATGTATGTCAAGCTGTCCACTCTAGCATGGCAGTTTACAGTAATAACGGTGGCAGATTTAACGCATGAAATTTGCAGTAATTTTTGAAACAGTTTTCACAAAGTTAACAAAACCAAGCTTCCCATTTCTAGCTGATGACTGTGGATTTTGTCTGTTTAAACCTGCAATAACTGATTTGTAAGTTGATATGGTGAACTTGTTGGCAAACAATTGTGCTATTTACACATCTGGCAGTTACGGAGCAACATTAACTTTTAATTTCTGACCACCTGACGAATGGAAGCCCAATATTCACTCTCTTTTACCTCCGTTTTTGGTCTCTACCAACTCCTGCGGGAAACATCTGGTCATTTAGCTGCTAAATGCTCCACTGTGTTCACCAGCTAGTTTCTAACTGTGTCTGTCTGCTGTTTGGTGCTGAGCAGGTAGTGTACAGAGGGGTTTTGGAAACAGCTGCCTGCAACAGTGGATTTCTCTGTAGATTCATTGCTATGAGCGACTCCTTTCACATTGTTTTCATTGTCATTTGATACATTTAATACATAAAAATATCGGCTATAGCCGCTTTAAATGACACCTGTTGGTAGCAGATTTTATCATCTGTGGCTAGCTAATTCTAAGCTAATGCTAACACTAAAACAGGAGTTTGTCGAGGATTTTTGCCCCCAGCAGATTCAATTTAAAACGAGCCAGTAAAATATGCACTTGATAGCTACATACATAATATAATGCTAAAGAGGCTAAAGGTGTCCCAGGCAAAAACTAAAAAAAAACAACATAAAGGAGCAGCATTGTTTGTGTATTACAGTGTAGAGCTAGCCTTAGTATTGTAATACAGTATTTTAAATAAAAATGCGGTTAGAATGTTATTCGTTCTAATAACACTTGGATGGTTTGAAAGCACTACAGATAAACATACATTGACAAGCAGCAGTGATCAGACTAATGCTTTAATGTTCGTATTTTGAAGCTGTATAGTTCATTTTTACGAGTGAAAGACATTTGAGGATGCGGGATGTGCTGAAGGATTTAGCTGGCTCAGGTGGTTTTCACCCATACGGAGTGTCGGGTCAGGACAGGGAGACTGGACATGGATTTATAAACCTTTACTGAAGGGGTTAAGGCATCAGCTACATAGGCACAATTGCTTACAGTCTTTCAATGTTATTAATCTGTCTGCTACAATGCAGGGGTGTGTGGGTGGGTGAGCGTTCGTGGTCTAAAACAGGAGATCCTCTTTACTAATTTCATAAACAAGAAATACACAAGAAATACAAGCCCAAATGGTAATAAGGGAATAAGCAAAAAAAGATAAAGCAACTAACTCTCAGCAGTTATCAGTGGGTGAAATTTCACTCAAACTTAATAAATCTCTTATCAAGTAACAGGCAATGAGGGACTAACTTAATACAAGCTCCTTAACATCAACACGACAGTTAACTGAACAGTCCACTTACTTTCTGTCATCTACGCAAACAACAGGTAAGGTTTACTTGGATAAGGTCCCCACTGGGGGGACTGTCTGCTGGGTGGCACAGGAGATTTGTGCTGGTGTTGCTATGGTGATTAATTTGCTTGTTAACGAGCGCACTTCCAGAGCCTTTTCTACGTGGAATAACCAATGAGTTTGGCAAACGTAACAGTCGCTGGACTGTAAACTTCCCCAAACCACATAAAGAGCAGGACAGAGCTGCTATCATTAGCAGCAATCTGATATACTAACACCTACTTTGCTCTCAAGCAGTGGATGTGCCAGTCCTGAACAGGAATTTTAGTTTACATAACCTGTAAACCCCCAAATAATATAGTTAGCTAATGACATGCCCCTTAACTTAATGCTTGGTAACTACTGTTGACCGTACAGGCTAACATTTGCAGTTTACGTTAGAGCAGGTAAACACACTGTTTAATGCAATCGCCACACTCCTACGCTTGTGTTTTGGAAAGGTGATAAAAAAGACTAAATTTTCCAAACTCTTTATATTCGGATTATCACTCCTGTCACAGCTCCATATGCACCGTTTCGGCATGTGGAGAAACCCAAAGCTTGACAGGGCTGCCTTTCCTGGTCACAGTTGCTAAGCTACGACTGGACAATCGTGGTTCGGGAGCGGGGTTTAGCGAATGGTCAGTTGAACAAATTTTGTCATGATGGTGATTTTGCTAAATGTAGTCCAACCATTCAACACCAGCTACATTGGTAGATTTAAAATAGTTCTGGTGGTAGTATTACAGTGAGTGATTTATTTTCAACATTTCGATTCTTTCAAAATAGTTTTTATAGTGCAGACAACAAATGTGGGTCCCACTGCAAATTACTCTCGATGCTGAAACAGAAGACAGGAAGAACTGCTGCACAGATGTGATTCATCCGAATGATTTAACCACTTTGCTACTTGTTTTTCACTACCAAAAAGTTGGAAAACTTTACCTTTTGTTGCCAAGTTCTGTCTTTATGACACATTATACTGGCGGACTTTACTGTTACTCTCTTGCTAAACAAACCAAGTTGAACTACAATATGACTGCAGCATAAACTCTCACATTTTGTAATGAAAGTAAAACACACTGCCCAGAAAAGGTTAAAACCAAATCAGGCTTGCATCATAACTTGATATGGTGAACATTCACAGAGGAAGAGAACATCTGGGTGCGTATAATTGACCTTGCAGTCGGGCTAATGGGGAGATTTAGTTCCGGGGGGAGAGTGATTAGAACGAGGTATCGCCTGTCATTTTAGTTTCGCCTCTTTCCATTAAACTCTGCTGCCATCTCCTCTCTTTGATATGCAGCTTCTCCTTTACCCTTTCCTTCTTCTCCATCCTCCCATTTTCAGCTGTCATAATACCTGTCTCTCTCTTCCACCTCAACGTTTCCTTTCATTCTTCTTTCAGTTTAGTATTCTTGTGGTTTTCCTTTTACAGTTGGTTTCTATGCTCGTGCCCCTCCTTCCACTTTTTCCATTTATCTTTTAAAAGTTTGGAAATACATGAAGTAGCATCAACTAACTTTTAACTGAATTATTATGGTATTTCCATGTTTTTACCTATAAAGAAGAAACCTGTGCAGAGAATTTACATTTGGTCTTGAATCTAGCTTCTGTATCTTGTGCTGAAGTGTTTTTTTAGGTGATGGGTGGGCTGTTCTTTTTCTAGCCACGCAGAATGACCGACTAATTCTGGGTCAATGTGAATAGGATGGGTGGTGGTGGTGGTGGTGGTGGTGGTATTTGAATGGCTATTCCACCAGGAGCTCTGATAACTGGGACACAGCAGCACAGGAGAGTCCTCACAGCCTGATCCTGTACGTAAACGTATGTGTGTGTGTGTGTGGCCTGACCTTTATCATTAAATTCAAAACATTTAAGTTTGACTGTCATCATCATTATCACCACAAACTACATCCTAGCATCTCGTTCTGTCAGTGATTGCAGCAGTTATCTCTGAATATGTATTTCCTTTTATATATTTCATATTTACATAATGGGGAGTGATTCATTGAAATTATGAACCTTAAACTTTTTTTCTGAATGCCAAATTAGCGCCACACCTCCACAGTTTTGGCACCCGAAGCAGGAACCTGGCAGACTAGAGAGGAAGAAAATGACTGGGCATCTAGAAAGTGAAAATGGTGGTTCAAGGTGACATCGGCGCGTTTGAGGGTATGAATTGGGGGTGCGGCCAGGCATTGTGTCACCGAAAGACGCAGAGGAGGAGGAGATTTTATTTTGAAGGTGTAAGTGCTCTGGTGCCGATATATTTTCACTGTAGGACCAGAAAAAGTGATGCTCGACCACTTGGAAGCTCTAAAACATCTCTGATAATAAACTCCCCTCCCTGGCTTCTTTGTGCACGTATGTGTAGGAACACACGCGTGCACACAAAAGCACCATTTATGCTCTTTATTTCCCAGCCGAGCAGCATGATGCGATCCATAAAGGGTTTGTTTGATTTTTACAGCACTCAAGCTGTCATGCGTCATTTGTAGGAAGCTAATTTCAAAAGTCACTTGGGTTCACCGCTTTCCTGCCGTTGTTATGCAACCCCTTCACAAAAGCAGTGTAACTGTGCCTATATGAAAAACTGTTTGTGTACGCGCCTCTTGACAACTAACTCCCCCCCATCCCCCGTTTGGGAAAAATGCAAATGTGTGTTATTAAGTCCAATCACCGCTGCTTGCTTGGGTATACTGTTCATAAAGGATGTAATCTGTTATAGCGCATTCTCGATCAACTCGGGGATTTTTTACACCATTGTGCTTTGCTTATGTGCTAAACACTCGACCTACAGCACACATTAAATTGAGAAGCAGATAAAATCATGCTGGGGTGGTGTTGTTAGCCAGTCTGCCACTCCATTAGGCACTAAGCTCAGTGGCCAGTTACCTTTGTAGACCCAACAAAAACTACACCAATTGAATACTGGAGTATAAAATCTATGGAAAAAGTCAAAATGACTTTTTGTCATGAGGTGTTGATGTTGTTGCCTGAGGTTGGCTCTCTTAAAAAACGGTGAATTTATCACATGTGAAACACTATTATACATCTGAAATTGCACCCAAAGTGTGCAATCCAGCCGAGCCTTCAGTGCTCGGTCGTGCTGCCATTCCTGATAGCACTCTATCAAGGAGAAAGCAAGCAGCTGAAGCCAAAGATTGGCTGTATTTCTCTCTGCCCCTCTCTGCTGTCAAACCAGCCTGGCAGATTGAATCAGATTGACCGAACAACTGGATGCTGGTGGAGAAAGCATCTGTTGAGAAGAAACCTGCAGACACCTTTTCTCGGCCAGGACAATCAGCCTCGCCTGGTGAGGACACTCACTGAAGCTTGCTTTTTGAAGGTGAACAAAAAAACTGACCGATCAACATTTCACTCATCTTCACATTATGTGGTGTAAGCAGCACAGAGGACAAGGACTAGAGGCACACCACCACACTCACAGATCCATTTCTGATGGCACCAGGGCCACAAATGGGGAGCGATGGGCTTGTATAACCAGAACTATTGAGCCTGGCGTGGGAGCAAATGGCATAGCTGAGTACCCACACGCCAAATCACTAGACCTTTTCAGATAATATGAGAGAATGACTCATTTTCCCTCATAAGCCAAGTGTGGAAACGCCACTGTGGTTGTGGGAATGTAGGGGTCACTCTGAAAGGTGGCAGCAGACTAAGGGAGGGTGGAGCCCTGTTTCACTGGGATGAACTTCCTTCGCTGCCAGAAGTAAGACAGGTGAGCCGTAGACGACTTCAGTGTGTCAGATGGCTTCTCTCTAGTCATTCCTGTCTATCCCAGGTCGTGTTGCAGTTGGGATTCAGCACAGATATGACACTGTTTTACTGCCGCTGTCAGGTCGTGGAGGTTATAACTGGATCGTTCATCGTATTGGAGTTTTGAGTCAGTCAGCAACAATATGCCCTTTGTACATTCCACGGGTGACTGACTCCAAATCTGCAACTACTGGTCTTAAGAGATAGAAATGTCTGCATTTTACACCAGCAAAGGTGTCCTGGAGGCCCTCGATGTTGTCACATTTTCATGACAGGCAGCTATCACAACTCTTGTCTGTCAGCCGTCTCTTTCTGGTTCCTACAACATGTAATGCATAAAACTTAGTACAGTATCACCCCTCACTGACAGCCTTCTTTGGACACTGTAAAAGTGCTCCCCGTCAAACAGAGGCATCCCTGCCTCCATCCACCCGCGCAGACTCCTGTTTTCTTCCCCCAATCTCCTTCATCCCTCCTGAAGTCTCCCTGGTGTACTCTAACTCATGAGCTGGAGCGGGAAGCCACACTTCATTAAGGCCTGTACTGACGCTGAGGTGCTGGAGCTGGAGGCCAAGTCAATGACAGCATCGGAGTGAAATCTCTCCGTTAGGCTGCAAAGCACGCGCACACAGCCAGAGGCCAGCGAGACACTGTTTACCCCAGGGCTGGCTCTGTTCTAACAGAGCTCGTAATTAAAGCTGCACGGCTATTTTGGAGAAGTAGACTTTTAAATACAAGACAGAATGCTTCTGACTTACTTTTTTTGGAATCACTTAGTGTGCGCAATGTTATGCAAGGAGGGGAAAGAACTTCCTAAATGGACTTGTAGGTTGAAGATCACATTTTTGGCTGTTTGACACTCTTTCCCTCTCCCACTTTTTAGTTTTTCTTTTTTATAGCTTGTAATGAAGTGAGAGTTTGCCCGCAGATTGGTGCATTTAGACCTTGTGCGAACCAAGGTTTATCAGTGGCAGTGGCCAAAATACTGCTTGAATTAGGTGCATTCCTTGAAAAACTGCTCTCTAGACAGTCTTGCGTCTGGTTTGATCAAAGCCAATTAACCTCCGATCTGCTGTGACACTGCGAGCCAGACTGAACAAGAGATGTAAAAGTCAAATAGCATCTTATGATCTCACATTTTAGTATGTAGAGAGTCAGACAGCATGCTGACAAATGATGTAACACCCCCTGTTGTGATCTGAGAAATCGCACACAAAAAAAAGGAGTTACAGGAAATTTAGAGAAATGGGGGCTGTGCACTGTGAGAGTCCATGAGCTCAGACAGAACAGATTCATGTTTTTGTCATGTTAACCGTGAAGTACCGCAGCGAAACTCTTCCATTACGCGCTCGGCTTCAGCAGTTCAACTGTGCTTAATTGGCAGTCTGTTCAGAGGCTTCCTCTGTGGAAGATAATGATGGTTCAGTGAGAAGCTGGCCATAAAGCTGTCACACATTCGGTCCAAACACACGTCCATGTGTATGTACATGAACATGCCAGCATATGTGCTGGGAGCATGGGTGGAAGAGAAGGCTCTTATGTGCAGACACTTCAGCCTCAGACTCTCTTTTCCTTCTTCACTTCCACTGAGAATGTCCGTAAAATGATTTTTAGATGTCAAAGCAGCAATATTTGAGGGTTTGCTGTCCCAAGATTTTGGAAAAATTTAATGCTGCATATACAAGGATTAATGAAAATTGTGAAGTGATGGCAAAAACACCAGTTCATAGCTGAAACCCATGTACGTCAAAGTCAAGGCTTAATTCTAACTGTGATACAAGTGCGTAGATGAAAGCTAGCAGACAGTCCACCATATTCAGCTACATTCAAGTCCATTTTTTTCTGTTTTTTTTTGTCTGCTTTGACCTGCATGTTCACAGATACATAAAGCAGAACTGCACCAAAAAAAGTTTTTTTTTTCTTTCTCTGTCTTGTCTGGAAATCTGGAAAAAAAAAACTCTTCACTGTAACTGTACATCAAGGATTATTTCAAGCCAGGAGAGCTGTTAGTCAGCAACCACACAAGAAATAACAAATAATAGTATAAAGAAGACATGCGTCACCTTGACATGAACCTTAACCTGAAGCACAAAATCACAGAAATGATCAAACAGCAGGTTTTTTATTCACCGACAGTAAGATCAAGAGGCTCCATACCTCCAGGTAAGCTGATGGGGCCGCAGCCTTTGCCCTGAGGGTCCTCCTCCACGATGAAGATGCTCTTCTTGCAGAGCCTCCAGAGGCCAAAGTGGGCCGCCTCGCAGGTAGCGTTGAGCTTCTCCACCCGGGGGCTGAGCACGGCCCAGTGGTCGGTCACCACTGCCGCCAGCATCGACGACATGCCCACCACGATCACCACAGACGTGATCTTGACCTTGGTCGCCTGCTCCTCAAACATGTTGCCACTTGGCGTGTGTGTGTGCGTGTGCAGAGTTGTGGGTATGTGCGTGCGCGTGCCTGTGTTTGCACGTGTGTACGCGAGTTGGTGTGTGTGACACGAGTGGCTGTGTGTAGATAGAGTGTGTGTGATAAGACAGTCAAGGTTGCCTTTGTCTTGTTTGTCTTCAGCTCCTTGACGTCGGACGTTGACTCCAGAGGTTCCCCCGTCTTGTCTACGGCTTCACTACACTTCTGATGTCCTCTCCTCTCTTCCTGCTCTCCTGTCCACAGCTCTTTCTTTCTCTTTCTCTGCCTTGTGCCTGGTGGTTGGTAAAAAGGGGCCAGATAACAGTGCCCTAGTTTCTACCTCTCTCCTCTCTTCCTCTCCCTCCCTAGTTGCCTTTGGTGGGCTGAGGCCATTCAGCTACAAGATGAAGATGTACTGGGAAGTGCTTGCACCTATTACACCTATTTCCTGACCATTCTGACGTCGACAAGAGTCAGGTCAACATCACAAACTTTCATTTAAACTTTAGACTCAGACCATTGATTGCGAGCGTTCCAGTTGTGCACTTCTAACTACAACGTCAGAGACAATCTAATGAAAACGTCTGGCAAATTTTGACAGTGCTATTCAATATTTCATGCCAAATACTGGTGTTATCAATCTATCATTTATCTGAAACCTTCTCTGTCACATCTATTTCGTACTCTTATTCAGTCCGATCTGTTTCCAGCTCAACTGTCTCAGGCGCTGCGTGCCGGGGGACTCCTGGGAGGAGATTTCCTTTATTAGTTGTCGTCTGAATGAGCTGATCTACTTACTCAGCCAATCAGCAGTTAAGGCTTGAGACAAGGGTCCCACCTGATGCCAGCAGCTGATCCAGATTCGGAAAGACAGAAAAAGGGTTTCGACATAGGACCTCTAAAATTTGAAGATTGAATTTGCTTGGCAGAGAGAGTTCTCGATTTTTTGAACTTAATATCATCCTGTGTTTATTGAATTGGCTTGAATGTTCCTGAATATACAGTACATTGACTAAAAATCCTACAAGTGGCTGTGACAAACTGTATGCTGCACATGAATGTTTGGTTTTCCTTTTTGTAAACCGACATCTTAAGACTTTTATCTTTAACAATATATTGAGATAAGAATCAGATTCGGCAAACAAATGCTGGCTTTACTAAAAAAATGACATCACACAGTTTGTGGATGGAAAAAAAAACAGTAAAAACCTGACACATCTCAAAGGCACAATCAACCTTTTCCCTATGAAATACTTGAGTAAATGGGCATGCTTTTTATAAACCGCTGTGCCCCACTTTAGATAGGACTCTGGCCCATTTTCAGCCCTGACAACGCTCGCACAACTCTGGGTCTTTAACACACTAACTGACAACACATTAAAAGCAAGATACAGTGCAGACACTTGTTTGTGTGTGTGTTCGTGTAAGAGTATAAAAGTGTTTTTGCATGTTGTGTACACCAGTTATACAAAATATGTCTGGGTGTGTAAAAAAGAGTTGGACAGAAACCCCACAGCGAGTCTGACGTCTGCCACTTTTCAGAAAATGAATGCAATGTGAGAGAACCAAAGTGCTTTCGGTAAACACCATCAGTAGCTAACTGAAGCAGGAAATTGATCATTAAAGATAAATCATCTCACTCACTGGCTTAAAAAAACCAAAAAGAAACCCCACAGTGGGGATTGAGAGGAGGTGAGAGACAGTTGTGTTCATTATCATGTTCCACCTGGATGCATTTGCGGCAAAACTGCCTTTTTCTCCCAGAGGACACATCCCTTGTGGGGGCTGTGAGAGCGACCGCTTGTCTCTTAAGTGTGTAATAATAGTGTCTTTTGGCGCTGCCCATCTTCCTGGGTGACCCCTTGACCTGCTTTATTTGCTCAGGGCCCCCTGGTGACTGTGGAGAGACCAAACATCACACAGCTGCAGAGTCTCCAAGCAACAGCCAGCAGCGTGGACGGCCGTGGCAACATGTCATCGAGCTTGTCATATAGGGATCACCTCGTGTCGACCGAGCAGGGATGAGAAACACTGAAAGCAGATGACAGCATCTGGCAGGAAAGCATCTCTGACTCACATGCGAGTGCCACTCGCTGGCTTGTCATCAGCATTACCAAGAATATCACTGGCGAGCTCTCCGCACCGGAACTGTTAGAGCAATGACAGAAATATACAGAATCACTTCTGCTGAAATCAGGATTGACACGTCTAAACTCAGTGGTGATTAACTTCAATTACAGCTGCCAGCTTTCCTGTTGGAGTTTTTATTCCAGGATGAAAAACAACCTTAACTGGTGGCTAATTTTACCCATAGCAGAATATATTGCATAGCCTTCAGAGGGCCCTGACTGTATTCATTTGCTAATGACAGGCAACATTACTCAAGCTAAATTAGATTACCCGTGCCCCGAGGCAATTTCTATGAGGGTCATGTTAATATTCCTCTCTAAAACAGCGGGATCAGTTACCACACGTGTTCGCCTCGGTGACGCCGTCCGTGCTCATTTGACCCGTCCTAGCAAAAGCTTTGGCTGTTGAGCTACATGAAGAGGTTGGGTGATGTGAGGCGGCGAATTGGGAGTTAATGAGCGCACATTGACGGGAAATGAAATTAGGTGGAAATTACAAGGGGCTGATGTAGCTGCAACATCAGATATTACTATCAAAAGATAATTTCCCCAGCTAGATCAACAGTTCTGATTCTTCCTTTACCGAAATTAAATCTCACCAGCATAATTACACACCATACCTCACTGCATCTAACTAGTGGTCCTTGAAATAGAGGGTGCTCTGTGCCACAGCAACTGCAATATGGGTGATATTCTGCGTTTCCTTGCAGGTTTGTAGCTGCATACAGTATCACCAAATACAGAGACCTTTGAAAAGCAGGACCAAAAGAAGAAAATGTTATTACTTAAATGTGGAGAAGCCTTCATTCTGCCTTGAGGAGTAAAAACACTTTGACCTGGCAAGAAGAGTTCAACCTCTGCTGAATAGCTCTATTTCTCTGCCCACCATCTGTCCTTTTCTTCAATCGGTATATTTACGTGATTCACACACACTGAGAAAAGAGAGGTTCACTCTGCTAACTGACTGAATCAGTTGGGTGACTGTTGAGATTAAAAAAAATGACTCCATTTGATCAGATGGCATCTCTCTGAGCGAGAGTGACGGCTTTTTAGCATTTTGATCTAAGAGCGCTGCCATCAGTGCAATGCCGACCGATTTATTTCTTTGCCAAACAATGCGGAGACTCCGAGGCTGAAGTGGCTCATAGCTCATTCTGACATGACAGTGATTCAGTCTCATGCAGCCGGACTGAAGAGGCATTCAGGACTCAGAGAAGGTCAGCCACAGAAATCTGAATGAAGCACTGCAATCAAAGGTCGTCAGTGGAAATCAAGCTCCACTGAGATGAATGCTTAAATCTATATGTGTATTTTTTTTATCCATAGCTGGAGGGTTGTCCTATTGCATTACATTATTAGTTTGTTGGTCTGTTGATCCACCACTTCCTGACTGAAATATATAAACAACTGTTGGATGGAGTGGAATGAAATTTGGTACAGACATTCATGGTTCCCAGAGGATGTATCTTACTGATTTTGGTGATCCCCTGACTTTTCCTCTACCGCCACCATGAGGTTGACGTTGGTGGTTTTGAGTGAAATGTGTCAACAACTACTGGATGGATTGCCATGAAATTTGGTGCACACATTCAGATCCCCCTTAGGATGAATTTGGATAACTTAAGTGATCCGTTAACTTTTCATTTAGCGCCATCATCAGGTCAAAATTTGAATTTGTCCAATACTTTGGTTTATGATTAAATACCTGCGAAACAAACAACATTCCCATCAGCCTCAGCTGTACTTTCGGTTTAGTGCTAATTAGCAAATGTTAGCATGCTTGCACACTAAACTAAGATGATGAACATAATGAACAATATACCTGCTGAATATCAGCATGCTAGCATTGTCATTGTGAAAATGTTAGCATGCTCATGTTAGCATTTACTTCACCGCACCACTGCGCCTTTGAGTACAGCCTCACAGAGCCGCTAGCATGGCTGTAGTCTTGGTAAAAGAAATCACCACTAAGGCACAACAACATAACCCTGATTTAGTTTTATTTGTCTATGTACAGTATTTTTGGGGTTGTAACTAAAAAGTGATAATGAGAAAAACAATTTAAGTGAATTCAGATTAAATAAAAAGGCTTTTTGAATGGAAAACTAAAAGCAGGAAATACAGTATATTATAAATAAAACAAAGGCACTCTACTATCCAATATCAAAAAAAATGAAAATACCTTTACAATAGTGAAATTATCCCAGTAAGTGTGGTCTTGAAACATACTGTAGCATGGAAAAGCAATTTGTTTGCCTTAGTTTCTTTTCCTGTGTTTTTTTTTTTAAATTATGCAACTCATCCAATTAGCAGCTCCCTTTTGAACGTCTGCAATCAAATGTTTAGTTAATTTCGTGAAAATAAATAGAGAATGTGCTTATTTCACAACAACAGTAAGCCATAAATCAATAGAAGCACATACAGTAAAGTACAGCTGCTGCATACACATGGAATAGAAAATCTAGTTTGGTCTCCTAAATGTACTTACTGTACTTCACTTTACAAAACAAAAACTGATAACAGCAACACCTGTGTGTGTTCACCTGAATATAAAATAGTAAATTGAATTTTATGGCCAATGCCAGATTGCATCAAGGCATTATTATATAGACACGGTTCAGTGAAATAATGCTTTGAATCCTCTGTTCATGTCTTTGCACATTCAATGTTTTTTTTTCTTTTTTGTATTTTTTATTGTACTTTTATATACAACTTTACAGCTTTACATTACAAACAAACACATTTGTATTTTTTCCCCCCAAACTGTAATATAAAAGCTCTACACACTGGATCATACTGATGGCTTTCTTTTATATGAGCTCAGCCTGGTATATGAAGTGGTATCTGTAATGGAATATCAAACACACTAAATACAATCAAATACTATTTTGTGGTTGAGTGAGCTTGCTTGCCAAACCAGAACCAACCGAATAGCCCTAAAACTGACAAAAAACCCCACCCCAGCTGGTTCTTGGAGCAAGCTCAAGCAAACACTCACAGCATTTACTAAATACAGTAATGGCATTTTTTGTTTCTCAACTCATTTTCACCAGGTTTATCTTTATCACCGGTCCGTTTCCCAACACTGCCACAAAGTAGGGAGAGGACCTCAAAGTGTTCAACCTGCCACAACAGCACAATATTTCCTGAGAGAACTAAAAGAAAGAGCAGTGATGGACGTGCAGGACGACACACACGTCTGGTTATTAGAGCCAAATCCTTCAGGGACGCAGTCGCAGACAGCTCCCTCTGCTTCTGTCTGGGTCCTCTGTTTGACATGGGAAGGGGGGGAGGCAACCAGATGGACTCACAGGCGGTGTGACAGACAGACAAACATTCTCCGCCTGGCTCTGATCCTTATCCATTAAACACTCTGGATGCCAGCGCTGCATTCAGAGCAAAAGGAAGTCCTGACCTGTGCCGTTTTTCACAGTTCTGAGCACCCCCCCCTTTTTTTTGTTGGGCGGCTCTTCTCTTGTGACAGGCACATACACAATGTCATGTCCATCGGGGGTTGTGATGGAAGGATGGCGGACTGATATGGAAGTGAATAAAAAAAGGGGGCCATTGAACGGAGGTGTTCCACTGACAAAACGGACATTTTGTTCCACTGACAAATGTCAGAGAAGAATAAGATTAAGGAAGAGACAGCGAGGGAGACAAAACCTTTCACATTTTATGGTCGACTTGAGCAATCTGCTAAAATACTAAACATTCAATACATTAAAACTCAGCAAGTCAATCATTTGTGAAGACACTGACTCCCAATCCAAACGCTCATGAAAAATATTTATAATTTGAGTTTGTTTCAAAGGCCATACATTATTCTAAAGGACAGTGCTGAGAGATAGTTGAGATGTTGTCTCTTTCAAACCTATGATGAGAGTATAAGGCAAGACCAGACTGGTTATGAGGACACAATACAAACTTTGGAGAGAGGGCCACACTTTATAGCAACTGCACGCACAAAGGGAACACTTTCAAGTTGAAGAGTACATTTTCATTTAGCACCTTGTTAAATAATTTACAGGTAGAATACTGCTGATTGGCACATCTCAACGCCTCACTCTCACTTCACCCACAATGTTTAGTGACTGTCACACAAACAAGGGTCCACACACTGCTCATTGAAGCGTTGCCACAGTTGAAAGATAACACTAATTTCGCATTGGCTACAGCACAGACAATGTAACTCTATTCTGCTTTGATGATGTCTAAAAGCAGATAAATGACTCTGTTAGTTGGCTCATCTTCTGTCCAGCTGACTGTCCTCTCTTCTCCTCTGGTCTTTCCAAAACAACTGGCACCTCTAAGATGGCAGGCTATCACAAGCACTCGGGCTCCAACAGATTAGCCCGCATCCGCTTCCAGGTGAAGCTCGAGCCCGGTAGCGTTGCCTCTCACACCGGTGTGGTCCTGCGATTCACCCCGTCCTTTAAATCATTGGGGAAACAGTTATGGACCTGGAGGAACTCAGCCGCCTCATGCTCCGGGCTGTACGTGTTCTCCGTCACACTGTCCCTCGCCAGTGCATACATGGACAGCTCGTCCAGGGGCCCACTGGAAGATGGCGCCCCCTTCAGGGCGACCACCGGCGAGTTCTCCCGAGATGCCTCTGTAGAATGAGAGCTGGCGTGTGACGTCCGCCGGCGGTAGCGGAAGCTCGGTATCCTCGAGTATGGGGAAGAGGAGGAGAGCGAACGGATGAACTCGCGCCGCGCCCGCCAGCGAACTTCCTTGTTTTTCTCAATGTAGATGTTGATGGCGAGGACAGCCACAGTTTCAGCCACAATGAAGGAGAGGGCGCCAAAGTAGAACGACCAGCCGTAGGAGTAGGTGTACTTCTTGTCATCGTCGCGTTTGTCGCTGGGGTCTCCGGCATTGCTGGAGATGTAGACGATGATGCCGATTATGTTGCTCAGACCTGATGAACAAGAAACAGAAGGACAACAGAATCAAGAAATAGAAACAGGAAAAAGAGGCATGTGAAAAATGACAGTGTGTCGGAAGAGCCAACAATGATCGATCATCTATGACTTCACCAGTAACAATGATGAAACCCATGAACTCCCGCTGTATAAAGGTGTTCATCAGCCATGATTACGGGGCTCTCATCACTACCGAGGCCCTTAATGACATGTGTCCTCACCACTTGTGTGTGAGGTGTGTGATGAATGGAGATCCTGACCTTCTTCAGTGGCGAATGAAGTTCATCTTTATGATTGTACCGTTGATGAAGCACAATATGTGACCACAGGTGCCACATCAAGCTGCCTTTTTTCATTATAAACCCCCCCCCCAGCCCTTAAATGATTGCTCCTCGCTGGGAGCACAGTTGTAATCCTCCAGCTCACCTGCAGCTACAAAGAGGATGCCTGCGCTGAGGAGGACGTTGTTTGTCTTGTTGTAGACTCGGCCCACGCCGACACACAGCCCGCCGAGCATCAACAGGCAGGTACTGAGGATGGGGAACACGCTGGAGGCACGAACTATACCTGCAGAGATGGAGGAGGGAGGACGAAGAGATCATTAAGCGGGTGAATAATTAAGTCACCATAAATTGTTTAAGCACAATTCATTAACCAATATTTGAGACTGGTTAGTAAAAGGTGAATACAAAATCAATCAATCAATAAATCAAATTATAAAGCCATACCACAATACAACAATAAATAGATGAATTGGCAAATGAAGTGTGGGATTTGGAGATCCATTTACACACAGCTTTTTAAATAATTTGAATTTTCATTACCCTATTGAGCCCTCATCCATCCAGTCCCACCTCCTCTCCCATCCATTTTTGAGAACTCCATTATCTTTTATACTTTGGGGCCTTGTGTTGTGACAAAGCTTTGCTAATCAGCTGTGGGATGTAACAAGAGCTCTCACTGACTATCACCTCCCCAGAAATGAATCACTGTGCCATTTTACAAGTGTCCAAGGATGGATGAGCTTATTCAACTGTAAAGTTGAACAAACCCTTCTGGCTAATGGACTGAGCCTGGACTTTGTCCAAAGTCTGATAAGTCTTCTTTGGCCTTCTCCACATATTAGGCAGATACTGAATTGGCTGTGGCTTAAATGAAGGTCCTTTGCTGATTGAATATCCCCATTTTATATTAAACTAATCTCAATTTATGTATAAGCTTGTCAGATCGGTTTAAACTGGTTTTAACAAGGATTTGCTGCAAGAAGACTCTTCACCACAGTTCAGAGTAAACAGGTCCCTCTTGCACAGCTCACAATATGCTCCATGGAATAGGAGAAAAAAAGCTGCTGATCTTGCACTAGCATCACTCAAAGTATTTAAGAAATAAAAAACAATAAACTATGGAGCGTTTGCACTGCAAACCGTGAAGCATTTTTCATGCCTTCTAAAAAAAGCTTGAGCTCCATGTCTGAAGCCACAGTGTCAAGCTATCTTTTGTGAGGCTGGAGCTAAGTGATTAGCAAGTAAGGAACATTACATTCGAGCAGTGGAGTCAATTAAAACAACGGTGTGATCACAGTCTGATACAGTAATACTTGTAATCCAGCCCTGGACATATTTAAAACCTGTCTTACTGAATGCTGTCACATTTCTCTGCTCACTTTATGTCTTTGTTCTGCATTTGATCAATCTCTGTATAAAAGACAATTGAATGTTTGGAGACTGCATCAGAAACCAAATAGTCAGACGCTGAAAGTCAGCGGACTTCCTGTGTGCCCTTAGAAATAAAGGACCGACAGTTTTAACAAAGCCAGACCGAGAGGAAGAGAGGGGAGCACTTACGCAGCAGGTATTCAGAGCTGTCTGTGTCGTAGTCATTGTCATCAGGGAAATGGTTGATCCTGTAACAGCTGCCTTGATTGATGCCTGCAGGACAAACACAACCAGGAAGAGTCTCCATATTAATGATGAATTATAGTCCACTGCACAGCTGCTGAAGTTAAACTGGATTTATTTGATGCTTGGAGGTGAGACTTCTGATGTGAATCTATCAAACTCCAGTTGGTTTTCAGCCGGCTAAAGGATGAGCGGGTGCTGGGGTCAGAGCCACAGTCGCCCCCTACCCAGTGACCTGTTTTTGTTAAACTGTCGACACCGGAGTAAGACGCCCCTGAGCTCTTGTCCCTGATAAAAGAGGAAGGAGTGGGAAGTCGCTTCTCGGGCGACCTCTCGGGTTACTTTTCATGTCTGCTGCTTCACAGGAAAGAAGAGACAACAAGAACAGCAGGACGTGGGAAGGGAAGCAGAGCCTTTCTGATTAATTTAACTGAACTTTGTCTTTTATTCAGGCAAACTGTTAAATAATAAATAATAAATAATAAATACCACAGTCAGGCAAGTGTTATTTATACTGTTTAATATGGGAGATTTAACACTAAGACCTTGTAGAGTGTTTATTTTTTTAATAAGCACTTCATTTTACTTTCAGTGGTATATATAGATGCTTCCTTATAGCTTTTGTTGGATGGATCCACACATACAGCACATAAATGCAGCATATTCTCTAGGATTAACTCATTACCCTCTCCACCCATAAAT
>NTHP01000112.1:771988-808230 GCA_003416845.1 Oplegnathus fasciatus | reverse complement strand
GCGTGTCTAAAGCCAGCTCAGGTGAATGGTTGAGTGCTGGGAGGGACAAGAAGCCTATTTGAGCAACAAAAGACCATGTGCTGGAAGCTTTTAATGCCACGGCGAGGTACAACGGGAGGATAGAGTGGAGGGTGAGAGAAAGAGAGACAGAGAGAGGTTAAAGCTGCCTGTAGCTGTAATTGAGCCGGAGTATAAACAACACCTTGTCTAGAGAGAAAGGGGTTGGGGGTGGGGTTAATGGATGTGTTCAGTGCAGTGGTGGTAATGCTGGGAGCTCTTTGGCTAGTCATCCACCATTTGGGCTGTGAATACCCTCAACAATTTAGTTATTCTGCAAACAGTCCCCACAGGATTAAAGGTGGGCTGGGCTGTGTCTTCATTTGCATAATGTTTATATGAGCATATCTATGTTTTTGTGCGCATCACGTGTTTATTTGCATTTGTCTGCACCCCAGAGGTGGGAAAGCAATTGACCATTCGCTAAGCTCTGCCGGCCTTGGTTACTGTTGCTACGCCTGTCAAGCATTTGGTTCACCACCTGAAATCTTAGTAATTCTTGAAGCAACAGGTCTTTGATTTCATATAAAAGTGGACAAAAGCAGGCTTCTCATTTTTTGCACATGGCTGTAGATGTTGCAGAAATGATATCTGTAGCCAGCAGGTTTATCAGCTGTGGCTAGACTGCTAATTAAGCTAATGTTGGCTCCATGAGTTGGTTTAAAACTATGCAGGCTTTTTCCCTCAGCTTTTCCACACACTTGATGGATTTATACATTTATGTTACTTTGTGCTAAAAGACTGAGGTTAAACCTGCATGTGCCAGTCATCTAAATGAAGGAACAGCAGTGCTCTTGTATTGCAGTGTAGAGCTAGTTAGTCATAGTATTATAATTAAGAGATGGAAAAATGTAAGATCAGATTTTTTCATTCTAACATAACCCTGTTTGGCTGCTTAGCGTACTTGTTCGTGTTTCCAAACAATACGTTTTTGCACAGTTTTCCACAGTGGATGTGCTAGTTGTGAATGCAACCTGTGAGCCCACACACTAGTTCATTAATGATGTGGTCCTTGGCCTTGGGAGTACGGCTTGGTTACTACTACGGTAATGAGCTAGTTAGCCGGACATAATAACAAATGCAGCTTACGTTAGAGCAGGTAAACACACTTAATAATCCATTTCTTACACTTGTGCCCTCGTGTTTGTGGTTTTGGAGGGGACCAAAAATTAGGGGCACAACCGTCCGAACTCTTTAAATGCCAAGTATCTCTCTTAATGAGCATGTGAAGCTAGTGACTGGACAATAACTGTTCGGGGGGAGGGGTTTAGTGAACGGTCAATTGGCTAAACCTCAGTTAAACTTTGCCCATCTCTGTGAGACTTTTACTTAACGTCCAAAATGCAAGTTCCGTCTTCGTCTCTAATGGCCCAACAGGCGGCAGAGATTAGAGCTGGCATCCCACCGTACAAATTTCAACCTTCCCATCAACGGACTATGCCGACGACAGACAGACACCTGTCAACTCCATTTCCCAGGTGCCGAAGGGTCAACAACCATCATTGTCTGCGCCACAGCTTTTAAGGGCACACTGGCTTCCATTAACTAGGTCTGCTGCTTAATAAGGGACATCAAATTAATTAGCGTCAAATCAGTCTGTGGAAATGGAGCACAAGTTTCTGTGTCTAGTCACTGATGGAAAAAAAAGGGCTCAGGGCTATTTTAAGCAGCGATATGAGACTTTGTGCCGTGTGAGAAAAAACACATCTGGCTCTCGTGGTTTGATCAAGAACTGTGAAGATAACAAAAATACAGACACCTTTGCAGTCCTGTTAATTGCTGTGTAAACACTAAATCATGCTGCAGCGCCAGGGCTTGTAGCAGATTTTATATGTGCATTTGTGTGTATGTGTGTGTGTGTGTGTGTGTGTGTGTGTGTGTGTGTGTGTGTGTGGCTGTGTCTTTTCTACTGAACTGAGATGTCAAACTGCTTTTACACTTTTTAAAAACACACCTTTCACTGTGAACCCAGAACGCTACTATTAATTCTGACTTGCACACAATATTCTCCATCCAGACCCTGGCTACTCCAGCCAGTCTGACGCCTCTGTCTTGTCTCCTGTGTGTTTGTGTGTGTGTGTGTGTGATGGAGAATGGAAGAAATAAAAGACAATATTGCAACTGATTGGGAATCTGATTATAAGCGGAGGAGGCCTCGAGGCTTGTGATTTATGAGTGACAGTTATCAGCTCAATTTCTACGTTTAGCTTGTGTGTGTGTGTGTGTGCACGTTTGCAGGCTGTCGGATGGACCCTTCATGAAATGAAATAAAGTCTGAATACTGACTAGCTGGGGGGGGGAGGAGGGAGGGAGGAAGCAGAGATTAAACTAGGGAGGAAGGTAGAAAGGAAATGAAACAACAAAAGCACAGGGAGCAGAGGAATGATGGCGATGAAAAAAGATAGGAGGCTACATTAAAGAGGGACTCAGTCAGAGGAGGAGAGCAGGGAGGCAGCATGAGAGAAATCAGGGAAGGTAGAGAGAGCGTTAAAGGGCAAAATGTGGATCGTGCAATAAAGGTCGGAG
The DNA here is from genome assembly GCA_003416845.1 of Oplegnathus fasciatus. NCBI lineage: Eukaryota > Metazoa > Chordata > Actinopteri > Centrarchiformes > Oplegnathidae > Oplegnathus > Oplegnathus fasciatus. The sequence goes on along the minus strand of NTHP01000112.1, from coordinate 805,647 downwards.
GACAGTTGTGCAGTTGAACGCTGTGAAACTGAATGGACATGCAGAGACAAAGGGTTGGCCAGACAGACTCACAGCTGGTCACCAGAGCTACACGCATGTGTGTAAGGTGTCAGTGACACACGAAAATGCGCTTATCCACAAATCTGAGGGATGTTACAAGGTGATTGTGTTGTGACAAATTGAGAATTAATCTTACACAGTCAACACATTACACGGGAAATAATGGGTTCCCTGGGCCTGACTGGAGTTGCAAAGCCCCATGCTGAGCATCTCCTCTCCTTCTCCATGGCAACCCCTGTTAGACTTTAATAAGCTCATTTACATAAACAATCTCCAAGGATGCTTGTGACATCTCCATTGTATATTGATACCCACCAAATAAGAGACGGCACTTCCCTGGCAAACCCTCCCTTCCCCTTCACCACTAAACAGGACATGACTGCGAACACAAATGGACACACGTAAGCACGCAGACACGCAAACATACACACACATTGTATCGGGAGCAGCTGTCACAGCTGTGGTGATGCACGTCGTCCTTATTTTGAATTAACGCTGCTTAGCCAATAAGGGAGCAGCCTCAGTGGAAAGCACCAATAGCATTGTCTCATCAAGTCCAACACTTCCTCACTCTGGTGTCTCCAGGAGTGCGGTATATCATGGCAACGAGCTGCACGCGACGCATGCCCCCGCTTCCTCATTTTCACACTTCAATAAACCAATCAAAGGTGACTTTAATATTGCATTTCACTAGAGCTACGCAGCCTCCAGTGGCTGATATACTTTCAGTAATGCTACACATAAGTAGCAGCACCCTGTTCTGCTTTGCTTTTGTTCTTGCCCTCGTTGCGTTTAGATCCGAGAGTGTGAGCACTGACGAGGGAGAGGGCTCTGAGGTTTACAGCAGGTGGGATGATTGGGTTTCATGAAGCTGTAAACAGATAGAGCACTGTTACCAGGGCTTGATATCAAATGCAGACAACTCACACAGACTTTGCGGCACACACATTTATTACTTTGGACGCAGGGAATACCGAGACAGAATATAAAAGCATCTGTGCAATCAAACAAACCCCTCCAATTTTTTTTTTTTCAGTCCAAGTGAGGATGAAAGAAAAGCAATTTGGCGAAGACATCAGTGATTCAGTGTTGATATGAGTGACAGTTGGTTAATTAAATTGTCACCAGGCAACAATTTCTTCAAACACAGCTCTGCTTGGGGTAGACTGTGCATGTGTATTCATGTTGTTGGAAGCAAACTGAGATCTATCGCCCCATGAAGCCTGTTGTGAAGGATATTATGCATTGTCACTTACTTATAAAAATGTACATGTATAATGGAGTCTCAGCACGATACTTAAGATTTTACTGCTGACAAAAGATCTATTAAATTGCAGCCCATTGATTATCTCTTACATATTTTATATCGTATACTTCCTATGTGATTGAAACCTGATATTGTCTTAAAACAATGGGGATCTTGTCCCCATTGTTTACATTAGGCTGTCTTGGCCTCAAAGGTAAAGGGATGAGACAGCTGAAAGTGATGACGAATGTAAAGTTTTAGTTTTCTACTTCCAGACAATTAAAAGCTCAGTTAAATGAAACGTTCGACACTTTGTACACTTGTTACACACTTGTTTGCTTTTTTTTGTTGAGAGTTAGATGAGAAGATTGACACCACTCTCATGTCTGTCTGTTAAATATGAAGCCACCACCAGCAGCCGGTTAGCTTAGCTTAGCACAAAGACTGGAGATAGGGGGAAACAGCTAGCATGCATATTGCCCAAAAGGTTGAACTTTTCCTTTAAGGTTACCTATGTGCAAATGGGTATCTAGGCTACAGCTCGCATATGACACAAAGGACCTTGATTTAAAAAGAGAAGGGAAGAGAAATGAAATTTATCCAAAATTAAACAGGTTTCATTAAAAAAACAGAATAGCAGAAGAGAAAGCCGTGAGGCAGATTAAAGAATGATGAGAATGGAGGAGTTACACCTATAAAGAGATGAAAAGAGAGAGTGCACATCAAGGAGAGGAGAGAAAGACGGAGGGACTGAGGTGGAAGTTCTGGGCCTGCTGGCTAATTAGTGCCCCCGCATGGCCTCTCAGTTGACGCGTTATATGTAATTACAGACTTGCAGAGCATGGCNGGAATGGCAAAGTGACCCCCCACCCCACCTAAACAAACACACACTTTCACTGTCCCCCAAGAAAAAAAAAACAGCTCCCTCACTGCTCGCACCGACCCACCTCCAGCTGAGATGTTTACTGTAAATAGGCACCTGCTGATTGGATTAGTCATTAGGTCATCTCTCATTGTCAGAGTTGCTTTTATTCACTCGAGTCACACAGCCTCCAATACACTGCCGATTCTGATGCAAATCAGGCGCTCTCTACTCTGGCCTTGCAACATCCAAGTGGGAAAACAAACATCAAAACAGCTGCTGAGAAACGCACAAGGACTCATAAGTGAGGGGAGAGCTGACCTTGCTGTAAAGTAGCCTCATGCAATATATTCTGGCCTACACCTTAAATGTCATGCAGGCAGGGGTGTAGGACTGGGGACTGAGTATACAGGGCCCTCATGTGAAAGATACTGGAATGAATAGCCATGGATGTGGGGAGGGGTCCATAGAGAATGCCTATGTACAGGGTCCAGAATTTTGTGCTACGCCCCTGCATGCAGGCCTGCTGAAGAAACTTGTCGAGCGGGGCGACTAGAAACACTAAAACACATTCGTTGTTGGGGTCTGAGAAGAGAAAAGGGCCAAGCGGCTACTCTGTGTGTTACAGTAACGTGTTGTCGCTGCAATCTGTTCAGCCAAACGCGCTGATGTTTTCCCCAGTAGCTGTGATACACACAGAGCCGTCCCCGTCAATAACCGAGTGTGTTTGTCATCATGACCGGAGGGGTGTGTGTGTGGAAGGAGGGAGGGGTTGAGTCTTCCTTCTTTGTCTTCTCCTCTATACTTATGAGTCTCCATGACAACAGAGCCACCGTCCAGCATCTTGTAGTTTCAAGCAGAGGTGCAGAAGTGAAACTATTAGCAGTGGAGAGAATGATATGATAGGCTGACCTTTGTTTGTCCAAATTACGCTTTTAAGAAGCAGTCTCATTGCACAGAGACGGCCTTTGTCCCCAGCCTCATCAACATCAATTCAGTCTCTACTGTCGTTAATCCACTTCAAAGCTGATGGGAAATCATGCTTGACATAATAGTTGGCTGCCATTTGTAATTTATTTTCATTTCTCAGGGTCTCTGAGGATATAATGCAGACTGTGTGTGAGTCCACATCGCAGACAGGTGCCCAGCCAAGCATGACTCTCAGTAAATCTCAAGTGTCATAACACACCAGGATGTTCTTCACACGTGTCTAAAGCGTCTATCTTCACCACAGGGCAAGCCCAGAGACAGTTTAATCATTGATGACAGCTGAATCTCTCCCTATATGTGGGCTCTGATGACATTAAGTGAATGAAAACAAGAGGACCAAACCACAGAATAAACTGGAAATACTAAAAAGCATCTGATCCAACATCAAAACAGATTTTTACGAAGGCAATAAAAGGATCTAGTGTCCAGGTAAAATGTTTTGTCTTTTCCTTTTTAGGGGACAAAAGTAAAAAACATTCAGCTGCTTTGGGGGAAGAAGAAACAAAACCTATTTAGATGCCTTTTAATTAACAAAAATATGTCTCTGCATCAATAAAAAATCTTAATGTATCCACACAAAAGACAATATACTCAAAAGAAAATGCATAAAACAGCATTTTAGAACAGATTTTTTAGAGTTGGGAGGTGACAAAAGAGAAAGTTTCTGATCTTGTTTCCTTCTCACAACACAAATACATTTACGGCCTCTGGATTTTATTTGTGTATCTGCAATAATGATCCAGAAATGACATCAAGGCTGTGTGTCATGTCTCACAGCAGCTCCGCTGTACCTGCCGCTGGAACACAATGTGCTGTGTTTGGGGTGGACACCTCCTCCTGTATATACATTTCTCTGTATCTGTGAAGCGGATGTCTGTAGCTTCTTAAGTCTGCAGTTTACTCAAGTTGAAACCATATTTAGAGGTAGAGTTTCAAATTATAGGTCTCACAAAATGCCTCCATAGGCCTACAGATTGGCACATTCTATATTTCGACAAAGCAAAACATGTTTGGGACTGTACTGTATATATATACATATACATATATATATATATATATATATATATATATATATATATGATGCCCACAGTGCATTTGAAGATACATTTTGTCAGTTTTTGTGTGTTTTCAAAACGTCTCTAAACAAATTCTGAAGTAAGATATGTGAGTTTTATTTCTTTATTTTCCTGTAGCAGGACGTTTGTTTGCAAATCTGTTTCCATCGATCTCTGCGTCACTTGTGACATGAACAAATCCATCTAATCACATCGACTCATTCATTGATATCTGAGGCGAGAAGTCAAGGGGTGGCCGGAAGGAAGCTTGGTCAATGAGAGAGTGTCTGTCTGCCTCCGAAGAAAGACGTCACCGCCAGCACACCTCCTTTTCAAACATCAAACGCGTAAAATGATTCAAAAACACTTTCCAAAGGGATGAAAAGATGAAACAGGTTCATGATCTATAACAAAAACTATTTATTTCTATTTTTGCTTGGACACGACGTGAACTCCGAGTCATCTATTTTTAAATCACCGGGCATGTTTCCATAGCAATTTCAGGGATGTTGCCAAGCAACAGCATCGGATACAATGAAGACATGAATGAAAGTAGACTAACAGCGCGCACATTTCCTGGCAGCGACCGGCTTAAAAGTGAATGGGCTCAGACGCGCCGGTTTGGCATCGCGTTCTCGTGCAGACTATAACACAGCCGTATTTACTGTGTGGGTCTGTGCGTGAACAATGCGATGTAACAGTTGGCAGACAGCTTGAGTCGAGCGCTTAGCGGGATTGTCGTTGCTCGTTAATCGGCTACTTCAGCAGATCAGCGGTGTTAAAATCCGTGAGTGTGCGTATCAAAGCTTTCGCCTTCTGACCCATAACCTCTGAAAGTTGCTCAACCTTTATGATCGTTTTCTTGTTGTGTCCCCGTCTCTCGATTGAGCCATTTGGCGCGCGTAAAGGGAGTGCGTCCTTTTGTGCGCTCAGGTGCGCACTGAGACACAAAAGACTCCTCCTCGGAAAAAAGCGAGAATTCAAACTATTTGTTGTACGAAAAGAACATTGAAGTCTGTGTTAAATTACCACACAGAGCCCTGCATACAGTATGTGAACGGCTTTCTTGCGTTGGAGCAGGCTTACCTTCAATACAGCAGATTCTCCACAGCCCGGAGTGGGTGAGATCGCCCTTCTTGGTTTTGGGCTGGGATTGGGTGTCGTCTGTGGTGGCATTGGTGCTGTTGCAGATGTACGCCCGAGAATAGAGCCAGTAGTCCGTGCCGATGGCGATGGTCATCAGGCTGAAGGCAGCAAAAGCCCCCACGGTGGCCAGCAGCGTTTGAACCCCGCGGTCACACCAAGCCATGGCGCTTCATACTATAGTCCACACTCTCACCGGTCCAACATGCACTCACCAGAGCGCGTCAGGCCGCGGATCCTTTGGTCATACTTGTTTAGGCGCGTCCTTTCTCTCTCTCTCTCTCGGCTCCTCTGCTGAAAGTGTAGCTCAGAGAAAGAGGAGGAAGAAGAAGTGGGAACACTGTCTGAAACGTTCACCTGATGCTCAAAACCAACTGTTTGCTGCTGTGAATATGAGAGGACACCAGTTGTGCCCACTCCGGGAGCTCCACACAGGTTCGACGCGCGCAGGACAGCACGACAGCAACATCGTGCGCCAAATCAGAACACTTCAAACCTCCTCACCACTTCATCCTTCCGTTTCCCCCCTTTATCTTTGTCTCAAAACACTTTTCTCTGTTCCTACACAGACTGCGCCTCTGTTAAAACCCATTGCCAAAGAAGACTACGTCAGTGGTTGTTAAGTGAGACCCCACCCTCGCCAAATCTAACCAATGGAGGAGATGTGCTGTTGAATAAAGAAAAGAAAAAAAACCTCTCTGTGACATTACAATTTTCAATTGGGTCACTAATGCATTTAAAACATGTGGAATCTGTCTGTGGGGAAATATTAATTAGCCAAACAATCTGTCTCTCGTCTGAGACATTTGGACGCGCTCCTCCGAATTCAGACGCTATGAATATTACCAAACTCACAGTCAGCTGTCACAAGGGTGAGGGTAGGTGGGGGGGGTGGTGGGGGAATGAGGGAGAGAAATAATGAGACGATTTGACACAAGGGTCCTTCTCTGTGGTGCGCTAACGCCAAACAACCAACCCACCCCCAGCTGAACAGAGCATTACAACAGCAATTAGATGCTTGGTGAGTGCGTGTTACCGCCAAGCTCACTGTAAATCACGCAGGTCCATCGGATTCCCCGAGACTGTCACAGGAGAGCAGGATGCTGGAAGTAAAAACAATTATATAGATAGATGGATGGATAGGTGAATAGCCTACAGACACTTGTTGCTCAGCAGTACCAAGTAAGCATTGATGCAAATGGAAATGGCATGAATGGCAATGTGTGTTTCACTAAAGCAAGGAGATTCATAAAATAATGTGGCATTTAAATTTTTTTTTTTTGGGGGGGATCATATGGTTAGTGAGAAATAACTAAAACATGTGTATAACTTACACATTCTCCATCAGACACACTCAGACGAACTCGTCCCTCCCCTGCTTCTGACTTGGATCATGCAGATGACAAATTGGTTTATTAAACATGCAAAAAAGAAAAAAAAAACGCCATGTGAACAGCAGATTAAAGACATGCTTAATGCATCTCTGAGCCAGAAGGAAGGTTTTCAAACCAGCGGGGATGGGCTTCGACTGGCGAGGTGCCTCAGGCTTGATAATAAAACAACTCTTGATGGTACTGCCAGCCTAGTTTCTGTAGAAATCTGGTCAGGAGACTGGCTGATTTCACCCTGCGGTTCATCTGAGAATAAGAATCGGCTATTTAGTGTTTGTCAAATGAGTGTGAATGCAGCCACGTTTAGAGAAACAACTGTAAAACTCACATTTCGCAGATTTCAACAAATCGAACATGAACATGCTCTATAATACGATGTCATATTACATGTGCTATATGGCAAAGTAGTCTGCAGGAATAAAAAGGTTATAGTAAGTATTTCTCAGTGGATCTGTCTCTCTTGTTTTAATTCCTGTGAGCAAGTTAGTTCCCACATGATGCCAGATGAATGATTGAACACCAGGATGTCAATTTTTAATCTGTAGGGTACTTAAAATCTTTAAAGAGCAAGACATATTTCAAGAAATATAAAAAAAATAAACAAACAAATAAACAAACAAGAGTTTGTGTCAAATATGGTTTTTCCACAAAAAAAGTTCAGTCATCTTGTTAAAGATTCTTAAAATGACTTCTTTTTCCTCATTGAAAATACAGAATTTATATGCAAATACTGTTCATTTCAAAAGTTTTACTACTACATACAAGATGTCTCTTCACTGTAAAGTCTGTTCTCAGTGTGTGTTAGTGTGTTTTTAGTGTTTATTGTTATTAGTGTCTTATTATTATTTTCACATTGTTGCTGATATCCACCAGTTATGTTGAGCTTCCTGTTCTTGCTATTTGCATTATAAAATATTATGCAATATTATATCAAATATTGTTGGCATGGTTTTGTTTTTGCACTATAATGTTCATGCAACATGATGTTGTATTGTTTGCATCTCAAAAACTGTACTTTTCCCTTTTTATTGTACAATGTGCTTTGGCAATACTGTGTTTCAATATGGTCATGCCAATAAAGCGTCTTTGAATTTGAATTTTGAATTTTTGTGTGACCTGGAGGCTTCACACACAATTATACTCGTATATCCACATGTTGAACTCAGATATAAGGTAAACACAGAAAGACTTTCCCCCTCCAGCAGATGAATGTAAAGAAAATACTTCACATACTTCCCTCTGCACAGTGAAGATCAAACATCCAAGTGAAGTAACAACAAGTAAAACACAATTTTGAGTTGAGGGGGACTTTAAATGCTATGAAATATTTTGAGGTGTGCTGTCATGTGCAATGTTTTCATTTGATGAAAGAATCAGCCTATAAAACCAGTCAAAAACAATGTTTAATGTAAATCAACCCTGCAGTTTAAGCCTTTTAATGCAGTTTAAATACACATGTGCGATAGATTATGTAAAGCAATGGTAATTTGATACTTCTGTAATTGCTGCATTTTCTCTTCTAAGTTGTAACTGACTGGATTGTTGTGGTGAAGCGTGTCCATTCGACACTTTTACTTCCGCAGCCCTGCTGGTGGCGCCAACTCGCCGCAGCGTATGAGGAAAAGGAAACGCTGGTAAAAGTACAACCATCAATGTGAGTCAAAACCACAAGGAGCGGCGCGTGACGTCGCGGAGCGGGCGCCTCACGTGTGTACGACGCATGCGCAAAACGCTCCACCGTGCCGCTTCACCATGGAGCGTGCACACCGCCGGTGCGCATGCGCCAAAGCCAACGGTGACGCCGGTGCTCGCTCCTTGCTCGTTTTGTGGGCCACGGCTGAACAAAGGCCTGCCCCTTTTCATGAGGATTTCTCTACCGCCATCGTTACTTTACGTGTAATCACGATTACTAAATCGGATTACGATACTTTTATTATATTTCAAGACGTCGATAACAGTAGAGATAGAGTCCGAAATGGATGCGGATCACCACGAACCCGGCGGTGAGACTAAATCGGCCATGCATACTTGGCGTTATCGCCACCATTTCACGTACAAGGCAGATCAAGGAAAAAATATCATCGTCCAGTGTAATCTATGTCTGCCGAGGGTCAATCTGCTCTCCACGTCCAAAACCTCAACATCAAACCTAAAGAAGCATTTAGACGTAAGTTACAGAAAGCAATCTCCCTGTGGTGGTTTCCTGTATCGGCCAGGTTAATGTTTGAAAGAGTCAATGAATGAATAGCTCCCCTCCTGACTAATAACGTTACATTGTGGCTGCATGGTACTCGTGGCGCTGGAGGCTCTTTGAAAAAAAACAACAGTTTTACTCTGCATAAGTGTCATTTAGAGTTTTTTTCCCCCACCGCAGCTGAAGTTAGTAAACTATTGGAAACTCACAGTCAGCACACCTCCAGCAACTAGAAACTTTGTTGGCATTTTGTCTTTCAGAGAACACATTTGGGCTGCGAAGCCAGGCCTGATGCCAAGAGGGGGAGGAAGAAAGAGGAGCACAATGGCGAGGAGAGCCGGCACTGCCAACTCAAGAAACTTAAAGCGGAAATCATCTCCAAATGCATGACCCAGGCAAAGATCGATGAGCTGGTTTTTAACTTCATCGTGGAAGACTGCCAGTCGTTTTACGTGCTAGAGCAACCTGGCTTCAGGAGGCTGATTGCAGGATTAACTGAAGGGTTAAAGTCCATGGACAGGGTGACCTTGTTTACAAAGGTGGACCAGGGTTTCTCCAGGATGCGGGAAGAGCTGATGGCAAAACTCAGCAACGTCCAGTACGTGTGCACCACGGCTGACATCTGGACGGCCAACAACAGGAGCTTCTTCGGGATGACCTGCCACTGGATCGATACGTATTCTTTGGAGAGGAAATCTGCCGCTCTGGGGTTCGCGAGGCTGCAGGGCAGAATCACGTACGACACCATCGCCGGGCGGATACATGACATCCACGTGGCGTATAATATAGAAAGCAAGGTTCAGACCACGGTCACTGATAACGGCAGCCCCTTTATGAGCGTGTTCAAAGAGTTCGCGGTGGACAGCACGGAAAGCGACGACGACATTGGGTTCTACGAGAACGTGAGCGCCGTCCTCGAGGGAGAGCCGGAGCAGGACATGCTCCTGTTCCTGCCAACGGTGCAGCGCTGCGCGTCGCATACGCTGGAGCTGATCGTCACTGAGGACTTTTGGCAGGCTGTGTCACAGGGGCCCATGTGCCAGCTGCACTACAGCGCAATGGCCAAGGTGTATGCCATATGGAGCAAGTGCCACCATCTCCAGGTGGGCATGGACGCAGCAGAGGAGATAGGAAAGATGGCGCTTGTCGTCCCCGCTGTCATACGCTGGAATGTGGAGTACTGTGCTGTGCAGAAGATCGTGTCTCTCAGCGAGCGGGAACTGACGGAGCTGTGCGCCCGCCTGGAGGTCCCGCGCATGCAGCCGGAGGAGATGGCCTTCCTGAAGGAATACGTGGCCGTGTTCCACCCGCTGGCTTTTGCACTTGAACTTTTCCAAGCGGAGCAGAAATGTTACCTGGGTCTGGTCATCCCGACCGTGCTCAGTCTGAAGAACAAGCTAAACGAGCAGAAGGATGCGGCGAATTACTTCGGCGACGTCGTCAACGCCATCGTAATGGCTATTGACGTCCGGTTCCAGGAGCTGTTCGCCAGCACGGAAGCGAAGATCGCGACGGCGACAACCCCTCAGTTCCGCTTGTGGTGGCTCGCTGCCTCCGAGAGGGAGGAGATGTGCGCCCTGCTGGCCACGGAGGCATCCCAGGTGGATCCGTGCAACGTGACCGAGGTGAAGACCAGCAGCAATCTGTCAACCATCGAGTCTGAAGATGACTTCTTCAGCTACGGGCCCGTGAGGCCTGCCATTCAGATCCAGCAGCGGGGGGTGATGGAGGAGATCCGCAAGTACGTTGAAGGAACGGGGAAGAGCCTAGAGTGCCTGCAGGACTTCCCCAGAGTGAAGCAGCTTTTCCTAAAATACAACACCACCCTGCCGTCCACGGCCCCCGTCCAGCGTCTCTTCAGTCAGAAAGGCAACCTGGTCACCTCACAGAGAAACTTTCTGACTGACGACTACTTCGAACGCATTCAGCTTTTGAGATACAACAGCAACGTGTGCACTTTGGTCACTGAGTGAATACATTCCCGGTGACTCTCTCTCTCTCTCTCTCTCACACTCTCTCGCCTTTTAATTGATGCAGAATCAAACCACATTGTGCTAAAATCATTACAGAAAAACCCTGAGTAATATCTCATTTCAGACAATTTAGAAGCCCAGATGTGTTTTCTAATATTTCCTCCCCTACCTGTTTTGATAGGCACAGCATACGTCTCCCACTCCTGAACGGCCTCCTAATGAAAATATCTAATTGACAATCATGGACAATGGCATCCGAGGACTGAATATACTGACAGAAGCATCTTTCTATCTGTGCTATAGTTGTGATTTGAAGTAGCCACAGGGTTAAACTGAAGTGATTTTGTCTTTCAGTTAAGCTAGGTTTTTTTTTCTACAACTCTTCAATGAGAATGCATCTCCTGTCTGTATGTTTTATATCATATATAAAGAGACAAGGAAAGAGCCTTTTTTTTTTTGTCTGTGTCTCTCCTTTTTCCATTAAAAACCAAATCGGAAAACCAAAAGTAATTAGATTAGCGACGGGGTCGGCTGCCTTATTTGCATGCAGTCCCGACTGCATCAACAGATTACTGATTACCGTTTCAAAGAAGCCTGTGTTTGTACGCGAGGAAGACGCAGAGCAAATTTCCAGTGCTGCAGAGTCCCCAGTGTTTTCCTTGCCATGTGCCCAGATGTCAGTTAAGAGCTTTCGTCTTGTCAGGCAGCTGCCTGGAGACCAACAGGAGGCTGTCGGAGCATACAAACACTCTCGTTTGGGCCCGAGCTGTCGAAAACGTGACACTTCTGAAGATGCAAAAACCAACCCCGAAAGAGTTATGAGAAGCCCTGGGATTTGCTTTTTCTTCTTTTCAACATCATTGCATGTATGACTTTATATGTATATATTCCAGTTCTCTGTTTTTTTCTAGGACTTTGTCTGCAGCAGCCGGAAAGACATAGGGAGAGATAAACTCCTCAGCAGTGGACTGCTGTGAAACTGCCCTCACTGCTCCAAGATCCCATTCTGCTTGAGAGACAGGGTATTGGGATTCTGTTCAGCAACACATCAGCTGATAAGGACAGCTTGAACAACTGATTGCAGATTACACTGTGTGTAACTAAAGGATTGCTGCAGAAAAGAGAAATGTCACATTGCAATAGAATACAGCCATGCAACCAGTTCAAAACTGAGTTTTAGATGAAAAATGACAACGATTAACAAGTTTAGGGAGTGAAAATAGAGTAAACTAAAAGTAAGACAAAAAGCTGCACTAATTATATTACATGTTTAAAAATAGCTCACTAACTGCTGGATGACAAAATCACATTTGAAGTTAAACATACCTTTGGTTTGTGGATACCAACATATTTCACAGCTTTTGAAATAATCTGGTGGGTTGTGTTTGAAGATGAGAAGTCACCAATTCTTCTTCAAGATCTATAAGTTTTCATTAGTAAGGAAACGTGTCAGGAAAATGTTGAAATATGCTTTTTATACCAGATTTGTACCAGAGTTTAAAGGGTTAAAGTTCTATTCAGTATATAGATCATTTTTTCTTTAAACGACATTGTTTCAGCTGGAATGTAAATCTCTCACAGCATTCTCGCTCCCCTCCCTAATGGCAATTATCAATGCGGCAATTGTCCACACTGCAATAACACTTCCAAAACAAACTCATCCAACCGTACCGTTAAAAAGATGTTCATTAACTCAGTCATCACGTTTCTCCACACACACGGTGGACTCGATATGTGTTAGTGAATGCTAAAGTGCCATAAGGTGTATTGACTGTGACTGTTCTGTTGCTGTGATGCCTGACGTGACATTTCAACTCAAGTTTCGCAGCATCCAAAAGGTTTCTCTTCCACCTCGGGGGGGGNGGGGGGGGGGGGACACTGACCTGCTCTTAGAAGGACAAGAAGTGTTTTTGATGCATAAATTAAGGCTATTAAGGATTATGTATTTTTTCATTGCTTTGTCCTTTTTAAAAAAAAAAATGTTATTATAGGCGAGGCCCCTTCTAATATTTCCAAATCCTCCCATTGTTAGGCCAATATGTTGATAGCCTTCTTGGATGTCCTGCTGGTATTAATCGTACATCTGTACTTCAATTTCCTGTCATTTATTGGCTAACATTTATACGCCAATACCGATATCTCTGCAATAAGCCAATATATAACATCCAGGTTCTAATGTGTAAGTTTGGTTTAAAACTGAAAACTTAATTTTCAGTGATAAAATTTCAATTTTGATTTGATTGATTAGCCCATGATGTCCAGGTCCTTACTGCGTGCTTGTATTTATGTCCTCACTGTGTCAGTGTGCTTGTTGGCTGGTGTCATCCAATGCTCGAGAGACACACACGCCAGGTGGAGTGGAGATCTCCCAAAGATGTGAGTTCTTGTGTAAACTTTGTCATGGAAGGAAAACCTGTCTGGTGTTTCCATACCTTCCACTCCATGTATGGTGATATGAGTGCAGCTCTGCGTGACTCTGGACAGGATCAGCATGTGAATGAATGACAAAATGCTTAGAAGTGATCTTATAAATGACAATCCTGCCACCTATTGGACACAGAGGTGCACTTCGGTAAACGCAGCATGTCGGTTTACTTGAGGAAATGTTTTTAAAGTGATCAAACGGTCGAATAAAACAAACCCCAAGGCCCCAAGTTCAAAGTTTGATCCAAAGTGGAAGTTTTAATGATGTCAGAAAAACAAATGGTACAAAGTATTACCTTTGAAAACAACTAGTAATACCCGTCACCACACGTTAACACACACATTTAGAACTGGATCATGTTAGGCACAAAGTGGGTGGAAGGTGTACAGTGTGTGTTAGACTAACAATGTCTGTCAGTACTTTGATTTCATCCATCACCAAACCCTTGTCTTTACAGGCCTCTTATGCTTCCTCCCTTGCAAAAAATCTCTTTGTTATCCAAAAGCAGCATGGCGGAGACAAATACTTAAATTAATTTAACCGTCAACCATATTGCTTCTACTGAGTCTGTCAGTTCAGTGATGTACTACAGTAAGGAGGGAAGCATTAGAAGGTGCTCCAGACATGGCTGAGATAGTTAAATATTCTAACGCCCTTCTCTCACTTTGCTTAGTTAAGACACCCTTCTGGTGTCAGGTCACCCTTCTGGTGCCGCCCCAGTCACTGCAGAAGTAGCTTGGCAGGGCTGAAGTGGCCCAGGTTCTCACAGGACTTGATCCAGCGCTGGACGTGAGCGGGAGCGGAGGAGACCGAGCCGCTTTGCAGCATGCAGCAGTAGCAGGCGATGTCGGCCAGGGAGAACTCCGGTCCGGCCAGCCAGGGGTTGCGGCCCAGAGCCGAGTTGAGGGCGCGCAGGACAGCGGCCCTCTCCTTGGCACTGCCCTCTGCCAGCTGGAGGAAAGCCATGTCCACCCAGCTGTCCACCAGTGTGGCGAGAGCAGGGTCACTGGGGTAGGGAGCCAGCAGCTTGAAGAGGAAACGCGCCACGTTGGCCTCACCCTCGATGGGACACATGTTCTGGACACTGAACTTCATCTGCAGTTTGGGGACTGTGAATAAGGCAAAGGATACATGTCTCATGGTAAACAAGGGCTCAATCACTTACAACATCCACATCATGTCAATACCATGAATGCAAAGCTTGTAATGGAAATAGCATTCCTAAAACACTTTACAAATTTGTACACGAATTTATGTAAAAATCTTAAAATGATTTTTGTCACATTAAAAGGCTGCAAAGCTTTGTTCTTGATAATGAAATTACTGGCATATTAAAAAAAAAAGGAAAAAAGCTTCATCAGCAGAGTCCCTGCTTAAATGCCTTTATGTTTGATTACAGTTAGTAGTAGTATTGTTTGTTTTAATTACTTTGGCAGGGTGAAAGGTATTGTAATTGGTTTTACAATCTTCGAACAAACACGTCGCAAACCACCTTCACACTTTCACAAGAAATTACATCCAAATTAAAACAGCTCAGTTGTTGTGTATCAGGACTGCGCGGCACCAGCATATGAAACTGGTTCAGGTATAGCATGGAAACACTGGATTTTCCCTTCTCTTCTGATTTATTGCCAGCTTTGTGCATGTACTTGTTGCACTCCCTAGAGCAGTGTTTTTTACTCTCTTCCACCTCACTTTCAGTCTTCCTACACTCCCCGTCCTCTGTCCACCCCTAACCCATACTGCCCTTCTCACTGTGCCTCACCATCTTTCCATATGAGGGTGAAGCCCAGCTGGAACATGTGGCGGGCGTAGCTGTCTGCGTGGCGTGGACCGAGGCAGGACAGGAGCTGTGGTGACACATTGGCAACTGAGGAGTGGACATGGACGGTGGAGAGCACCCGATAACGCTGACACAGCAGGCTGTGGAGCACCAGCAGAGACAGGGGCGGCTGTGCCGGGTTGGCGTTTATGACGATGTCACGGAGAGCACCGAGGTCCTGGTGACATTAAACGAGATAAAAGGAGGTAAATAGGTGTAGTGTCCAAATAAGTAAAGTATTACAACGTTCGTCTGCTATAACAAGGCCAACACAGCCCGCACAAACAGGGTGTAATCAGCCAGCGCCCTCACATCTGCTTCAGGACAAATTCCAATGTGAGCAGGTTCTGCATGTTAGTGTATTATTTATAACTTGTAATGACAGGCAGTTATGATGGGTGTGATCGGGAAAATATCTATAGATTGCTACTGGCACAGAGAAAATGCAGTCAAAGTGTGTCAATTGCAAGAAACAGAGGCACACTGTCAGTGCATGGTTCATGTAGGATGAATTCTAGCCTCGCTAATAAACATTGTCTCCAGTCATGCTAACGCCTGGATGCAGAACACACTGGTATTGTTCCCAGTTTCTCACCTTGCCCAGTAGTGTGTCCAGGTCTGTGACGCCCTTGAAGGTTGTGCAGCTGGAGCTGAGGCTGCTGCTGACTGTCAGGTCCAGATCGGCATCTGGGGTGGTCACCGTCTTGGCCAGGCCCTCCACTGCTGCTTTCAGCTCGTACAGTTTTCTCATGATCTCATCCTGCCGGGCCTCCAGAGCTTTGACCGCTGGGTCCACCTCGCCATTCTGGGGGGACAAGAGAGAGTTGCTCAGTTTGGCTGAAACCACAGATGGGAATTTGACGGCGTGAGCAATTACAGTGAGCACAATCCTGCAACAGTTTTACAACCTGGGTGAAAGCTGGTGTCCTCGCACAGGTAACACTGAGACAGCATTGAGAACATATTCCCAGTTTAGAGATAAACCCTTCCAGTATACACACATACAAGAAGGATGAAAGCAAGACATCCCACAAAGAGATTTCAAAGACTAGACCTTAGACCAATAGGGTTTCAGTCTTGTACAATCAGATTTGGTTAGAGCTGCAATGATTAATCAATTAATTGATAAGTTGTCACTATTAAATGAATCGCCAACTATTTTGATAATCGATTAATCAATTTGGGTAATTTTTTAATAAAAAGCATACAAATTCTCTGATTTCGGCTTCTCAAATGTGAATTTTCTTTAGTCCTCTATGACAGTCAACTGAATATCTTTGGGTTGTGGACAAAACAAGGCATTTGAGGACGTCACCTTGGGCTTTGGGAAACAGTGATCAATATTTTTCACTATTTTCTGACATTTTATGGAGCAAACAACTAATCGATTCATCGAGAAAATGCTCGACAGATTCATCGATAATGAAAATAACCGTTAGTTGCAGCCCTAGATTAGGTTATATACTGGTGATATGTACCAAGTTAACACTGCACACTACGCTGCAGTGTTGGAAGAAGTATCCAGATACTTAAGTAAACGTAGTAAAAATACTCCATTACAAGTAAAAGTCCTGCATTGAACATATTATTTCAGGATAAGAGCGTAACATTAGCGTAACATGTATCAAAAGTAAATGGACTTAATGCAGAAAAATTGTGCTAGTATTAATATTGCTGATGCATTAATGTGTAAGTAGCATTTCACTGTTGCAGTTGGACAAGGTGGAGCAAATTTGAACAATTTTATATATTGTTGTACAGTGTAATATGTAACAATGCATCATATTTTATAAGTTCATTAGGTTGTGTGTGTCAAATCTTAATTTGTAAAGTAACTACAGCTGTCAGATTAATGTGGAGCAGTACAACAGTACAATATACTACCCTTAAACCCTTCTATAGTACCCATAAAACTGTATATAAGTACAGTACTTGAGTAAATGTAAACAAATTCCAGCACTGCACAGCTGGAGTAAGGGTCTCCCATGTACAGTCATACCATCATATGATGTGCACTTCGATGATTATTAATAATGATAGCAAATACATCAAAGGGTGGAGACAAGCTACTGTAACAGTGTCATCGCTTTACATCATTTAATAATCTATAAATGTTGACAGGACAGTGGAGACGTGTAGTAATTGTTGCATCAGCCCGGAGTGAGACTACTCATTCTATTGACAAGCTAAAGATAGCTCGCTAGCTAGCTTGGCTAACGTTAAAGCCAGCCAGCTAATGCTAACACACCGCGCGAGACGTATCAGTACGTGAGAAAAACAAACAAAAACAAGGAAAAGCGGGCGACAAGGAGAGACAAATACAAGCTAACCAGCTGAAAGATAAAAAAAAAAAATCAACGTTGTCGAAATGAACAGTTACCTGAAGCGCGTGTTGAGAGGTGCAGCTGTCCCCTCGCGGCGCGTGGATATTTGGTAACTTGTACATGCAGGTTGGCAAATCAGTCTTTATGTGACCCCCACTGATGGGCTTTACCTGGTACATGGGCATGCTGGAGGACAGTTAGCGGGCTGTCAGAGACAGACAGTTAAAAAACAAAAAAAACCCTGGCCACGCAGACGTGTCTTCTTCTGTGGTGTTAACAGGCAGCAGCAGCGGCGGCGGCTACCAGCGACCCCGGTCACACAGGAAAGAGGCCGCAGTGACGTCACATCCGGTTAAAGTAGTTTCATTCATTCTTTTTTTTTTTCCTGGGATTAGATAGTAAGTGATTTCCTGTGTTGTTATTTTATGTTCACAGAGTTGTGCTAAAATCATCCAGATTCATGAATCACATTACACGCCTCCACATTTGTCTCTGCACGTGTCATCCAAAATGCACTAGAGGACGCCACAGTATCACGTCTCACATCACATCCGTGCAAGCGCAGTGCAGGAGGTCAGCAAGTCAGCAGAGGAGTACTCATTGATGGAGGGAGTATTCAGGTACTTTGCATAAGTAAAAGTAGCAATACCACACTGTGAAAATACTCCACTGCAAGTAAAATCCTGCATTCAAAACCTTAAAAGTATGTGAGTACAATCAGCTAAATGTATTCATTGTGCAGTAAAATGGTCCCTGTCAGTGTTTTACTTTATATATGATGTTTCTGGATTAATTTTACTCCTGCATTAATGTGTATGTTGCATTTTACTGCTGTAGATGTTTCAGGTTGAGCTCATTTTAACCTACTTTATATACTATTGGGTAGTTTAATCTACAGCAGTGCATCATGGGCTATAAGATCATCATATGTTTGTAGCGTCACTGTCCTGTGAGAACCACGTATCTCTTATAAATAAATTTTTAGTTGTAACAGGAGAATTTTCTTAACACATGAAGGAACACTTAATCCTCCAATTCATCAGAAAGTCACCAAATTTGGAGATACGTGGTTTTCACTGGACAGGAAGGGTTTGAAAGATTGTAATCTGAAAAGTAACTAAAGCTGTGAGACAAATGTAGTGGAGTAAAAAGTACAATATTTGCCTATGAGATGTAGAGGAGTAAAAGTATAAAGTTGCGTATAAAGGCACTAAGCAAGTAAAGTACAAGTACATTGAATTTGTACTTAAATACTTGAGTAAATGTAGTTAGTTACATTCCACCACTGGTCATACTGGTATGACCTTAAGAACCATAACTAAACTAAGACAGACTGATTAACTGGTGATGATGCAAACTAAGGTTTAACTTTTTTATTTGCATCCAGTACTAAAAATCATCTTTTCTATTGTCTGATCCTTGTTGGTGATAAAAACTTACTTTTGCTTCTGTTTTGCTTTCAGTACAGTTGACCATATGTAATGTTCAACCCCAGATTATTTGCTTTGACACAAGAGAAAACATCATCATTGTGAGGTTTTTACAGCAGCAGGTGATCTGTCATTATACATGTAGTCAACTTCCCAGGTGCAGTTTTAGCCAGCTGTTACTAAGCCGTTTTATTTACCTTTAACAAAGAATAAAACATTACAGTCTTGTTGTTGTCCATGCCACCCATAATGGCATTTCATATCTGCATTACAAATGGTTCAGTCCAAAACCTTCAGTAAATAAAGTGGCTAATTTTACTAATATAAGTGGAGGCACAGGTGGTGTGATATCTATTGTATGGACATTATTATTCCATAAATAATGGTTTAATCATACCACATTTGTTAGAATAATTCAAATTAAAGTAGGTAATAAAATGGGCAAATATGTATATATGTACCATATATAAGTGTGTATTTTGTTTAAACCTTGTTTGTGGGCATGCATGGACACGCCTGTGTGTATTTGTGAGTATACAAGAGCTTTGTACTATTAGGTGGAGTCAACAGTCTGGTCACCTTCAGCTTCAGAGACAGATTAGGAGGAATGTAGGCGATGGATAACTTGAAATTTATTTCACACCACATTTCCATAGTGGTTAGGCTGAAGTGGAGATTTGTACATTGTGACTCACGCAGTCTGTCTGCTGTTTGTTTTCTTGTGTCTCGCCTGACGTCAACATCTGTGGTCTCTTGTGGCCAAATAGACGATGAATAAATATGTGACTGCTTCAAGTCTACAGCAGTCAACCTGTTACACCAATCAGAATCAATTGGTTCGGTGTAGCCAGTGTTAACAATCACAAGTGATCTTCTGACTCAATCAAACCTGGCAACACAATCCTTTACCAGGAAGCAATTGAAGAGGCCGTGGCTTTTCCTGATACCGGGCTCTCCTTTGACATGTTCCCCGAGCAGTCACCTTCTTCTTTGGAGGAGGACTCAGCTCAGTGCTGTTTCACACTTGAGCCACATCCTCTCCTCTTCAGCTACAAGAGACACGGCAAGAGAGGTTTAATGAAAATGCACAATTGAGTTTGCCATTCCAACAGCTTGTTAGCCCTGAATAATTCACTGTCCGCTGAAGTCTGGCGAGAGAGAGGGAAGGAGGAGTAGGGTGGTGGGGTGGGGTGGGGGGGCTTGCTGGGGCCGACCTGGCAGCTCTGCTGAGATAATAGTCGTATCTGATGGCCACACTAAGACCTGAGCTAGAAACTGAGACTACAGGGGGAGCTGAAACCTGACAGTTCACAGTAGTTCTTTAAATCATGTAGGAACAAGGGACATGGAGTCTGTCAGGCTGTAGGGTGAGGGGTGACATGTAGGTGCTGTCGTACTCGTAGATACAGTCTTACTCACTGACACTGACATACAGTAGATAAACAGTGTGTGAACTGATACACGGCAGTGAATACTTTACTTAGAGTTGCTAACGGTGCCTTAAAGGAATAGTGTGACATTTTGGGAAACACATTTATTCGCTCTCTGGCAGAGAGTTAGATTGAGAAGATTGATACCACTCTCAGATCTGTCCATTAAATATGAAGCTACAGCCAGAATCTGGTTAGCTTAGCTTAGCACAAAGAATGGAAACAGGGGGAAACAGCTAGCCTGGCTCCGTCCAGAAGTAAAAACATTGGCCCAGCAGCACCTCTAAAGCTCTGTAATTAACGTGTTGAATCTCATTTGTTTAACCTGTACAAAAACTGAAGTTTAAAAGAAACAATTTGCAGTTTTACAGGGGGTTATGTGCCGGACTATTTCTTGGCTGGGAGTCGCAACAGCTCCGAGCCAAGAAGTACTCAGAAGTTGTATAGTTAAGGTGCATTAAGTTCATGTCAGGGTTTTGACGCTGTACCTGAGGAGTATTTAGTCTATGGGTGTGCTGGGTTAAGATGATGTTGATACTCAAGGCTTGTTGCTTTGACAGTTATTTGTACAGCTATAAGGAGATTAAAGATATATCCTTATATATCTTGTAAATATGCTATTAAAAGGTGAAGGATCAGAAAAGGACAAAACAACAGAAAAACATGACATCAGCTGCAGTAGTTGTAATGTTTGTTGATGAAAATGTCCACAGACTATAACCATAAAGTACGTTTTTAGACCAGACACTTGTAAGTAATGTCTGAGTTCATGAATGCACCATGGGTGTAATCCAAGCTTATGAAAGTGTTTTTTAGTTGACTATGTATGTGTCTACTTTGACATCTATGCATGTTGTAAGGTGTTTACCGACCAAACTCCAGCTAGACACAAACATTCTTTATTTGTCCTCTCCAACCAGACAGCTTGCCTCCATTATTCAGCTAGTCAAAGTTTCTCCTGGATGACTCTCGCCATCTTATCTGATTGTGCCTTCTCATTTGGAAAAGTCTGCAAAGTACCGGTCTGCATCTCCACGACAGCCATTACTCTGTCTGAAGGTGAGTCAGTGCGTGTAACAGCTGCTCAGGGGTTTAAGCAGGGTGTGGCTTTTAGTTCAAATTGCAAACTTGCATTAGTCTAGTTAATGGACATAGCTCAGTGTATAAAACCTATCAATTAGCAGTTATGTCAACAATAGACTCGAGCCAGGGTGGAAATAGATTTCGAGAAATCGCCTTCCACGAATGTGTATCAGCAGTGGCCATTGATATGTGCATGGCCTATCATTCATTAATGAAGGGAAGCGGCACGCAGACATCATAAGCAGAGGCTCAGGACTAATGCTTGTCGGGGAACAGAGGCAGTGCTGTCATCCCCTGCATTATGGATAGAGTTCCTGCGCGGAGCTCACAAAGCCCATTCAGTCATCCTAACACGCCAGTTAAATCTTTTACGACGTTCCTCCCTGTTCAGACTATCAGGTAGCAGCATCTCCGATACCTCCAGGCTCCAAAAGACTGGGAATGAGTCAAAATATGATCAGCGATTATCATGGCAGACAACTGGGTGCACAGCGGATGTCCAAATGGTTCAACTTCCCATCGCCTCATTCGCTCGAGCACTTCAGCTTGTTATCAGTTGAAGATGGGGTGCACATTAAAGTTTCACACAGACTTAATCAGTAAGGTGAGCCTGACACTCCTTTCTTGATATGAGTTTTTGGTGACAATGAAGCGAGGGCATCAATTATTGAAGTTCCAAGCAGACAAGCAGGCCAGTGCCTATGTGTCCATCCTAAAGCGCCCATCCAGACGGATAGCATGGTGCAGTATTAGCAGTCACACAAAATGTTTTAATATAAAAGTAAGGTTAAGTTAAAGTAAAGTTAAGTTAAAGTTAAGTTACGTTGGCTTGCTGACTCTATTCCTTTGTTTGTTACCTAATGCTGCATCCTTACATTTCAAGGTGACTACTGCTGCTACTACTATTACTACTACCACTGCTACTACGACTACAACTAGCTGCTACTACTACTGAATCAGCCCTGTTAACATGTTCATGTTATTTTTTTAACCTCTCTCTTTATTCCTTTCATTCTTAGAATACAAAATTACACCCTCCCTGGTCATATACAGTATATTTAATAGATAACAGGGTAAGGGACATTCCTCATCTCCAAAATGTATTTATCTCTTATAGCATGACCACTTCTTATTATCTCAGAAATTATATTTAGAAAGTACATGATACCATATTACTTGAAATGACGGCACAGAAAATGATAGCTGTTGGACCATTTCTTCCATCAGCAGAATAAAAAGTACGAAGGAACTCTGCTTTAAACTTGTATGTTGCATCTAACTTGCTGTTTTAGCTGTCAGCAGATGATAGAGCTATCCTCCTTGTGAAATAACATCAAGACCTCCCCCATGTTCACCTTGCAGTCCAACAACTGCTGTTGTTTGTCATTTTTCTCACACTGTCAGCCCACCAGCACTGGTGGACATTATCAGCCTGTCAGAGCTGCGCTGTCCCACAGAGAAACAGAGCCATAGTCTCTCCCTCTCTCTCTCTCTCCCCTCCCCTCCCTCTGCCCTTGAGTCCAGGTAATCTGCTTGTCACATTATCTTGTACCGCTGTCCCACAGCAGCACATCCAGCAGTCAGTGTCGACCTGTTGGCTCACATTTCCTTCCTGTTTACTACTTGCCTCTCCTGACCCGCAGGGGTCACGGCTCCACTGTGTGTCCCCTGGCTTTTGTTACTCACTGGCTTCCCCAACCTTGTCCCGCTTTCGGCCGTATATCCCCCCACCCCCAATCTCACTCCTCCACCCCCATGTCTGCAGAGATGAGAGTCAGTCACTGATAATAGCAGATATTGATAAATTATGGTCTAATTAGTGCATGTTTTTTTTCTTGACAGACAACTTTTTGTCAATAAATGCATTTGATTAACATCCTCTAATATGCATATACTACATGGAAAAGCAAACTTCAGAGGAATGTTGGGGTTAAAATAAAAGTTTTTGGTTTAGTTCATGACTTTAACAACTAAATTAATTCAAACTGTGCAGGGTCTCTCTAACTTTGTCTTTGCACATACTCACACACATAATTGTGACTTGCAGCATCTCAAAAGCTTGTTTCACTCGATTGAATCTTGATCTCATATATTTTACTGTCCATGTCGCTGGCTTTAGTCACATTGCTGCACTGTAATTGCACAAAACGCAATAATTTACACATTTTCACATCACATTTATAGCACTTTATAGTGACAGTGAAATTGATGGTATCACAAGACACACACAGACCTCTTACAGGCAGTGCGCTGGCTGAAGGGGGAACACTCGTAAAACCTCTATCATTATTACAGCACACCATCTGAATCAAGCAGCAATAGGTATGACTGCACATCCTACATTTGCACCACGACCTCATGCTAATACCAGGGTATGCCCCATAGTTCTGAGTAGCAGGTGTCTGCTGTAATAGTCAGGTTCTCCCTGTAATATGCAGGTAATTGAAATGACACCAAGGTGGAACCACTGGAAGAACGTGTGGTACTCTGTATTTTGGCTCCTCTAGTGGGTGGGTGAATAGTGAGGTAGTTGTTAATTTTAATCCCGTGAATCCTGTAAGTGCAGAGAGTGAAAAAGCTGTGTGCTATTTAAAGTCACTTGGAGGGGGGATACAGAGTTGTGAGCTGGTCAATCTTTCTTCTTTCTCCTTTAATATATCCCGAGCAAGCTCTCCCGAGCTCTCAAGGAGACCTGGCAAAGGAATACATGTCAGGCTGGCATTCTCAGCTATAGCATTCTGCAGAGTTTGCATCTCCGACTGTGCATCACACACATACACTGATGCGTCTACTAACACTCCCTCATGTGCGTGTATTTATGTGCATATGTGGGATTATGTGTGTTTGCATGGATGGCTGTCTGTGTCTGATCTCATATTTGATTTTTGCAAATGCGTTGGGTTTTTGTGCACGCGTGAGTGTGTATGTGTGTGTGTGTGTATGTGTGTGTGTGTTTTGTTGCCCTAGCCTGAGAAGCACCAAGGTTCAGCTGGGTTTATTTACAAAGCTGAGGTCAGGTGTCACTCGATCCAGCCGCGATGACACTCAGGTGGTCATCAAGGTCACCTCCTCTGCCTTTTCCCCTGCGCTAGCTCTATGACTCTATAAACTCTCTCTCTCTCTCTCTCTCTCTCTCTCTCTCTCTCTCACACACACACGCACACACACCTGTACTGCATATACACCTCAATCAGAAACCCTGTGTTTTCAGGACACTTTTCATATACATGACACTGTCCGACATTCAATCTCATTTACCGCTGAGCTTGATGTGTGCAAGTGAAGATTTGAGGACACCACAGACCTACAAAGATGGTGTCACTGTGTGTTTGTTGTGTGAATAGGCACATCTGGATCAGTATGTGCATACATGGATTCCCACTGCCTAAGGGTTGATTAGACCATCTTGTGCATATGAAGCATTTCAACACTCCCTTGGCTACCAAACAGTATTTTTGTCTTCTTAAGCCATATCTCAGTAGAAGACATACAGAAACATACAAAGGTGTACACATGAATAGAAATGATGAAAAGAGCCACCGGACTTGGATTTTATTCTTTTATTTTCTCAAAAAAAAGACATGATGAGAATATGGATGTCGATGGACCAGAGCAATTCTTGCAAAATAAAAAGAATCAAAAAATTTTATCTAACCAGATGGAAAATGATTGACTAAAGCTAAGAGAGCCCTTCAAGCAGTGGAATAGGGGGGAGCGGGTAGGGGTGTGTCAGATCGAGTTGGAGAGATGGAGTCCAGTTTATTTAGGACAACACCATGGCCTGGAACTCTGTGGAGAAAAGAAACCGCATTAGTAAGATGTGACACCTGATTATTTACCTGACACCTGCCTCAATGTAACTCTAAAGTATGTGTATTTAATATTTAGTAACAATAAAGATATGAAACCATCAGAGGGAGAGCTAACATTGTGATGCTAAAACAGCATGTCATTGACACAGTTTGTCTAATCAGTTATACTAATTCGCAAATGTCTGTTGAAGCATTGTGCAGGTGTCAGCTTTGAGTGCCTGCTGCAATCATTTACAAATGCAGGCGAGAAAAAGTGTGTAGGGACTTGGAGGGAGTAACTATGATTGCTGCTTGTCTTATTTAATACTGGAATATATAACTGTCTCTCTTTCATTACTTACTGAGCCTGAACAACCAGACTATACTGGGAATACAACAAATTTAGTCAATCTGCATTCTAACTGAAAATGTAAAAAATGAGGGAATTTGTTTCCTAAGCATCGTGGTTTTCTAATCACACCCATGCATGTCTTGCATAATGGGTGCGCCAAATAGGTGTGGATCCTCTCACCATCTGCTCCAATCCGGCCATCGCTGTCGTCATCAGCAGCGCACAGGAAGCCTTTGGTCTCCTTGTCTGTCAGAACGCGAGCCCCAGGAGAAAACCTCTGGAGGAAAAACCTGGCAAACACAAAACTTCAAGTTAGAGGTACTCCTCAGTAACAACTGGATACAAAGCAGTAACCGCAAAGTCAGAAATCAGGAGCTAACGCAGAGGTCCAATCTGTCCTAACACAAAACTCACAGAAGAATCCTCTAAATGTACACAGGTTTTTCAACTCAACTGTAGGTTTATAAAATCATGTGTAATTTTCTACAGTTTTCAGGTTTTGGTGCTGCTGTACAGCAGAAGAACACAACTTCTAGTAAGTAGACAGTCTCTCGCAATGGTTACATGTTAACAGTCCCCATCCTATGAGTGTTGTGCTGCTATTGCTTCAAGTAGTTTGACATATAATGTGGAAAACAGTGTGAGTTTGCGTCATAAATTTCATGTCAGCCCTGAACAGTTGGATAAACTAATGATGGGTGGGTGTCCCCTTCACTGAGTCCCCTCTCGTTCAATAATATCAAGAGAACTGAATGGAAATGTGATTATTTTCCAAGAAGACGTCTAATCTCTCCTCCCGTTTGAGCAAATACCACCGCTGATCCATTAAATCCTGGGCACAAAAAAAAAAGTCTGTAGTTAGTGAACTGGCTGCTCACTCACTTGAGCTCTTCCTCCTCAATAAAACCACTGTCATCATTGTCCAGGATCCCAAAAACCTTCTTCACATCCTGGGCACTCTTCTTGGCAAGGCCACACATCTGGAAAAACTTCTTGGGGCAGAAGGAGTCTGGTGCTGGAGGAGAATAGAGAGCAGAGTCAGGAACAGCACGAGGTACATTTCAATATTTACTGTTTTTTTTTCACTAAACTAGAATTAAGGCAAAGTCCCTGTAATATCAGCAAATCCTCAGACAATTTATGTCAGTTTAAACTGTGGAGACATGATGGCATATGACCGACAAGGTATTATTAAATGTGATGTAAGTGACCTGATCTTCTCACCCAGAGGCACATAGCATGGAGCAAACATTGGTCCTGAGTGTTCCCTGTGGAATCTTTTATTTTTATTTTAGAGATTTAAAAAGCAAATATGTCTTGATCTTTGACCTCCAGTGATGACACTAACAGGATCTGGACTTGTGCCCAATTGATGCTCATAAAATCACTTAACAAAGCCTTAACTAAAGGTTATACTGTAGCCCTATAAGCACTTGTGTATATTTTCATTCCTAACATTTTGCAGTTTTCCAGCACGCTACCATGCAGAGACAACCCTACTGTCTGGTGGCTGCACAGGCTCCAGTAGAAATACTGTATAGAATTTAAGAAAAAAATCTATTGAAGAGAGCAATAATGATATTGGTGGAAGACGATACCTTGGCAGTCCTTGATAGCACTGTCGATGGCATCAGCGGAAAGGATAGATGAGAGCGACATTTTATTCCTGTAGGAGGAACAACCATGGTGAATTATTAACACATTCAGCCAGGTGCAGTGGCAAAAACCCTCTATTGACGCGGACGGAGAGCAAAAAGGTGTCCAGATGACAATTCTGACATTGAGAACAAAGAGGCATGCAGAAGTCTTTAAATCTCAATAAATTCTCATGAAAGTCAGAATGTAAAATAATCTCATTTTGTTCCAGTCGCTTACTGCCTCATCCCACAGATTAAGCATGATAGAAATAACTTTTCCGTCCTTGCTTCTGGCTTTTGTCACCTACAACGCAAACAAGTCTACCCTTTTACGCACGCAATTACTTCACCTGCCGTCTAAGTAGGCAGCCTCTGAAGTGCTCTAAAGTGAATACACTCTACAAAATCTCTGAAAACAAAATAAAAAGCAGCCACTTTCCATCAAAAAGCGACCTCCCTGCATCCACACAGCAACTTACCGTGTTAAGGGGAGTTCTCGCCCGGTCGGTGATCCAGCAGAGAGGTAAGGCTATGTGGTGACTGCTGTCTGTCAAGGCGGATTTATATAGGTCTGATTGCAGTGACAATAGGGATTGCTTGAGTTACCTGTCTATGGATCAAATTCTAACTGCCCGCCCCTGATCCAATTTCTCAGCTAACTAATTAACCTTTACTATTTATAACGCCCAGGGACAGAGAGACCGGACCGTGGACATCTGTAACGCCCTTGTAAATAGCAAATTAAGTTAAAAAGCGCATTCTTCTCCCCGTCCACCACTCCCTCCTGTCATCCCCGCACCCCTCCTCCTCTCACCTCTAGAATTATATAGTACAGTAAATGCAGGGAGGCTGTAATGTAACTGCAATCTCTCTCTCCTTTTCTCCCTCTCTTGCTGTTTCTGCACCCCCACCCTCTCCCCCCTACCCTTTCATGCAGATATCCTTTTACAGGCAGCAGTCCCAAAACGAGCACATTGAGCCACATCCCACTGCAAATGTGCCCCTATCATTACATTTGAGGTGAGTTATGGAAAATAAAATGTCAGCTGACATTGAACCTTTCATGACATATTTGTTGTGGTCTTGGATGGGGGGGAACCATTTGTCTCATGTCAGCAGCGTTAGTGCGAGATTATTGAGTCACCTGAAGAGGTCAGACCGTGCACGACCTCTTTGTGTCCGGCGCACTGGCATTCTGCAGGGCTTCACCTGCCCAGATCAGCCTTGGACATAAAACATCCATCTGCCCCATTTGCTCAGATTCACCATAGATGGGGTTCAGATGATTTCCAACCAAATCCAATAGAACCCCAAACACACATAGCTGCTCATCACTGAATGTCAGGAGGCTTCTCACTCTCTCATACTGACAAGGGGACAGCCTCGCTAAATTGCTTTGTCAACTGTGCTGATTAAGGGACCCGAGGTCACCCTCTGCTGTCGGTGTTGATGGTGATGATGATGCATAATGTGCACAGTGTCCCAGGTATTCACATGCACCGTTTGAATAGAGGCATGGCAGTCAGAGGTCATACAGGGCTGAGCGCTGGCTTCATTTCTCCTGGAGTTTGATCATTTTCTTTCAGTTTTCTGGAAAGTCAGAGCTGCACACTGGATTTTTTTGTCTGTCCAATTTGTCCAGTTGCAAAATGACCACTTCGGGTTGTCTTTTCCGAGGGCATTTGTGGCCCCCAGCGCGGGCCTGACACACAAACAAATTCAGGGGTCATTAAGCACATTCCTGGGAGATTGTTCACTGCAGCAACACAGGGAGAAAGAAGGTTATGTCTCTCCATGATGTAAGGGTTAGCTGAAGGTGTGCGTATGCAGCATCCAGCAGCAGTGTGTGCGGGGAGAAGGACAGACAGACACGCACTGATAGAAATGGTTTATATGTGAGTGTTTTCTAGTTGATTTCTAATCATTGCACACAATATTGAACCGGCAACTTAAACATTAGATGCTCAGGTTCAATAAACACGCAGATCCCCCCGAGATATGAACTCAGGTCTCTCGATTCAGAGTCCAGAGTGCTGAGCATTAGACCATCTCCAAAATATCTGCAACCGGACACTCGGGGATATCCTTGAATATAACCAAAGGCAAAACAGCCTCCGGCCAGCTTCCTCACATTAGAAGTCAGCCACTTCGTGCGCGCGCGTGTGTGCGCGGGCGACTCTTGGCACCGCTGCGCTCTCGCACGCGTCAGCTGGCGACCGTGAGCTGCACGTAATGTTGGCCCTGCAGCGGTGTCATGACATGTGCTAAATATCCTCTTAAACATTATTTAAAAGGCCTGAAGACAGAAAACGAACGTCGTTATTTTATTTCATTTATGCACTTTTTTCTTGTAGGTGATATGATTAAATTAAAATTCTAAAGACATTATGTTAAGAAATAATCAAGAGCGGGTGTTTGGGGCATTTTACGCACGATGAATGAATGCACAGTAGCTTTTTGTTTAACTCTCTGGCAGCATCCTGGCGTCTTTCATTATTGAATAAAAGCTTGTATCTCCGGTGGTTTGTCATTGTCAACCTTTCCTAAACCTAATCCCGGTGCCAACTCGTTAATGGGGCCCCTCAACAACCGATGTCCGATAGTGGGGTTCTCGTGAAGCTGGACTCCTGAGCAGGTAAAGAGAAACTCAATCATCTCCTCCAGACTGTGTGTGAAAAAGAGCCCGAGGACACCGGATCGAGAGCGGTGGTGCGGCTTTACCCACACCCGGTGCATGATGTCATGCGCCATGTTGATACCTCACAGACTATACTGTTACTGCAGCGATCATTTATTCATTTACATTTGCTAATGTTCTTTACGAGCCGCACTCCTGCACATATAGACTGGCCGAGAGGGCGATCCTCACTCTTCACGCTCTTTTCGGTTACTGTTAGTTTTTGGAATAAGACATGATTTAACTCTGTCAGACTCTCCCCTCTCTCTACGTTCATACATGCAAAATGTTCATCTTTGCACGTCAGTCTCATAATCAGTATTAAGATCATCTTTTTCTTAATTACAATAAGATAAAATGACAATAAATAGAGATTTAACTAAATTTCAGTGCAATTTTAGGAGAATCTCACTCCAAATCATTTGCAGTAATCAGTTTCAAGAAAGTTGGGCTGGAATTAAGTAACATTTTAACTACTTTTAAACATTTTTTTTTTTTAAAGAAAAATGTCCAAAGTATGTTTTATTATTATTATTTCGTCCTACATGTTTGTATGATGAGTTTGACGTGAATACACTGGGGTCCCTTCTGCCTGAAAAGCTTGAAGCGAAGAGAATCAAATGTCCAAACAGACGTCGTTTGTTTTTATTGCCAGATGATCTACTGTAACGTGCGTCTGTCTCAACTGTTACTGTCAATGGACGTAACGCCATCTAGTGGCTGCGGAGCGGAGCTGCATGACTGTACACACGCACACACACACGCACAGACACACACAAAACATGTGTGTTTTTGTGTGTGTGTGTGTGCGCGCGCATTTTATGTGTATACAGACAGTCTATACTTAGGGCGTGTGTGGGTAAGTGTGTGTGAGAGAGAGATAAGTATTACATCACCAGTTTGTATTATAATTACCATTGCTTTCTTTATCTTTTACCTGTATATGCTTTGGCAACAAATATGTATTTATATTTCATGCCAATAAAGCTCATTGAAATTGATTTTGAGAGACAGAGAGAGAGAGGTGGCTTTGCGTTTGTAAGATGTTATTCATGAATTGAAAAGACAATCCAGAAAATGCAAGAAGACCGTAGCAAAAGAATATTTATTCTTTTTTACCGTTTGTTCCTGGAAAGTGCATCATAGATTTTACAGTAAGCAAAATTCATATTTAAGACATGAA
Organism: Oplegnathus fasciatus; assembly: GCA_003416845.1. Lineage (NCBI taxonomy): Eukaryota > Metazoa > Chordata > Actinopteri > Centrarchiformes > Oplegnathidae > Oplegnathus > Oplegnathus fasciatus. The sequence goes on along the minus strand of NTHP01000112.1, from coordinate 774,579 downwards.
CACAACCGAGCGACATTCACAATCATCATTTTGGACAGTGTGTTGCGTAGGAGGAAACGTCTCTTAAGCAAATGTATAAAAATTATTTATATTCAGATGAAAAGGGGGGGAGGTCGACGTGGGCTTTGTTGTTCCATCAGAGCAGGTGTTGTTGGTCAGTTGCCATTTCATGCCTTAACCAAGGCAGCGAACTCTGCGGGGAGACAGAAGAAAACACACAGTTGGCATCTACTTTGCACCAAAAACACCCACAAGAGCGCCTCAACCGCTCTGCGCAGGAGTCCGTACCGTCAGCGCCAATCTTGCCATCACCGTCGGTGTCACCGGCCTTGAGGAAAGTCTTGGTCTCGTCGTCCGTCAGCGCGCGTGCACCTGCCTTGAAGTTCTGCAGGAACAGCCTGCGGACAGACACGGCCGGTGGTTAGTTCACGGACCCCAGCTCCCATCGGCTGACACACACTTTATATTCAATATGGATATTAGGAGCACAAATCGATACTGATGCACGTGTTATCTGCTAAAAAACCAAATGTACTGTTTTGATTAAGAACATACATCGAAGCTTATTGGATATAATTAATAAAAATAATAAAAGATATATTTTTTATTATAGCTTACTTTTAATTTCCCTCCAATAAGGTGGCCAAAGGAGTAAAATAGAAAGTTTGCGTAAAACAGGACACTGGCTAAAGATAGTTTGACCCTGTGCCACCTCTACATTCCGTCAGTCCCAATATAACCACCTATAGGCATAATTCATTATTGTTTTATGCAGCTGATCCCAGAACAGTCTGTTTGTATGAACTGGGCTGATGTGTGGATGTCCGTGTGACGAGTAGCCGCAGGTGCGCGTCTTACTTCAGCTCCTCCTCCTCGATGAAGTTGCTCTTGTCCTGGTCGATGATGGCGAAGGCCTTCTTGACGTCCTCGGCGGACTTGCCGGACATACCGCAATCCTTGAAGAACTTCTTGTGGTTGAATGTGCCAGCGTCTGAAAGGAAAGCAGGTTGTTACTGAAACCACATCGAAAAAAGCCACACGGGGAGGGGAGGCTGTGATTGTGAGTTTGTAATTGTAACTTTGAAGAGTCACCTTTGCACCCATCCAGGGCTTTAGTGATCTCAGCATCACTCAGTACACCTGCGAAGGCCATTTTGATCTGCACAAATCAAATAAAAGCGATTATTATACTTTTAAAGTAGTTGAAGTAGTTAGTGGGCATATTGTTGACTATATGGATTATGGTTCACTATATTCATATTTATTTCATCTTTTACAATAAGTAGGCTAAATAGACACTGAATATCGATCACATTAAAACAGCAGCATCACTCCAAGAAATAAAAAAAATCATTATATTTTTTAAAATGCTGTTAATTGTGCCAAATGGAATAGAAATAGATTAGAATGGAAACATTTCAGATTTCAAATGATTCAATCCATTTATTGGCATGTGGCATGTTCGATGCTGGATTTCCAAATCCCACTCGAGAGGCTGAGATTGACAACGTGTTCCCTACTGCAACCCTACAGATGCTGGGAGCTCTGACCAGTAATCCGTGTCCTCACGCAGCTGACGCTCCAGCAAAAAGAAAAAAAAACCATGTCTTTGTTTGGATGCTGCGTTTCAATGAGAAGTCCATATTAAAAACGCAATGTTAAAAATCACTATTGCTTTTCTCAAAGGTGCCGGGCGTGATGCTGCGGCTCTTGTCCGCGCGGATCCCGGCTTTCTTCCCTCCTTTCATTCAAACTCACCTCTGGTGTCTTTGCTTTGTAGGGTACAGATGATACGGACGAGACTCGAGTCGACTGCAGTGAATCTCCCGGTGCTCCCGGTGACCTTTTATAGTTCCACTCTATCGAAATCTGAGGCACAAGACAACTGACACCGCCGAGAAGGGGGTGGCGAAAACTCGTCCTGTGGCCAGAGAGCGGTCTATTTTAAGTTTCACAAATGAAGACGCTTAAAAGGTGCGTTTGAAGAAGTCTTTAATGTCCCCCCCTAATGCTAAGAATAGGCCTGTGCACTGCTGAGGAGGACGAATTGGAAGTGCTGCTGGCACCACTAAGCCGTATTCAGGAGGGTGGATGTGGAGCATGCATGCGTTAGAGCTGGCGTAAGTGGCGCTAATTGGTTGTTTTCCCCTTTTTTTCGTGTAACACTGTTGATTTGGAAGGCATGGGCTATTGTATTCAAGAACTTTAAGTCTCTATATAAAGTGTCGGAGTGTGCAAAAGTAATTTAGAGATGCTGTTTGTGTTTAACATTGATAGTCTACCTGATAGTTCCTCACAGCCACAATGAGCACGTGTCATATTGTACTTTCTCGGTGCATTTGTGTTTTGTCAGCTTGTACCTGGGAGGGTATTTAAGTAAAGCGTCTAATAGTTTACTTTCAATTATGGTGCATAGAAACAGTTCAGTTTTCAACTTTCAATCAGCCCCATTTTGACTGTCATATTTAAGAAAATGTATTTATTAATGTCCAAATTAGTCAAAGTGGACTGAATGATTTTTGAACACCCCTCTTTAATTGCTGATTGCACACAGCCCCTTTTCTTTGTGAGTCCATGTACCATTCAAGTTA
>NTHP01000112.1:735078-770172 GCA_003416845.1 Oplegnathus fasciatus | reverse complement strand
TAAAAAAAAAAAAAAAGTCTGAATGGTTCATCTTTACATTATTGTATGTCTCCACTTGTAATGCTGAGAGCAGCTTTGACCTGTAGGTGGCAGTGCTGTCCTGTTGGGTAAGTGTGAGGAAACAGCAGCCTGCTGTCACCATGCCCCTTCCTTTCTGTTTTGAGCACTGGTTGATGGTAACAAGCTCAGGGTGTCATCTGATAGGCTTGAGGGTTTACATATTGCTGACTTGCAGTTCCCTGAGCATTCATCACTTCCCCTGGAATTGTAATTTGACTCTAATATGACTGATAAGCTATTCAAATTTATTTCTGTGCCAGTGTGTGTTGATAGGATATTTGCCAAAGAAATATGGCACAATCCAAAAACTACAAGAAAACTGACTAATTAGACTGAATAATTTGTTCAGACCATTAAAGAGCTGCATCCATGCGCCAGATTCAAGCTGCTATAAGGCTGCTGATGCAACCGTGGCTGTTAATAGCCGCCTGTTGCCACAGCAAATCATCTAATTGACTACGCAGCAGTTGGTGGAGAAAAAGACCTTGGATCAGACCAGCTAATTACACTATGTGTGACAGCTATCAATTGTAAACCTTCCTGGATCCAGGAAATATGCGAGCAAAGCCCCAGGGCCTTTCCCACTGTGTTTGCCAGCTCGTGGCCTGAGTCCAGCTATACTCCCCTTCTCATTAACCAGTTATAAAAACAAGAGCAGGTCAGTTCAATTTTAAAAATCCCTCAACCCATTGTGTTGGCACAGCCACAGCTATGTGAATACAGCGGGTTGACCAGTTGACCAATGCAAAGACGACTGACCGGAAGCAGATGACTTTACACCAAAAGAGTATTTATTCCTGGTTTTTCACTCTTCCTCAAAAGTGCAGATGGTGTACAAGTTTGCACAAGTCATGTTTCAGAACATTTAACACATCTGAAATAACATTCACAGTAAGGTATGTGTTCCATGTTGAGAAATAATCCGCAGGCAACTCATAAATAAGGTATAAAAAATATTCTTTCAGCTGATGATTACTGAATCTTGCAAGGAGTTCGCAGTTCCATGAAAAGAAGTGGATCTTGGTCAATGGAAATTTATGCCTTTACAAGGGCAGCAAACTCTGTGAAAGTAGAATAAAACTGCCATTAGTGGTGAACAAAATGTATTCAGATTCTTATGTCATCAGGGTGGTGTGATCTAGACTAATTGGACCCGCTCTCAGATATTGGAAGTATGTGAATGGATGTTAAAAATTCAGTTGTAATTCAGATTAATTTAGAGTGCCCTGCTAATGGGCATCAGGATGAATCTTGTACATCTCTGATATGTATGTAGATATGTAGGAAGGAACTCTCACCATCGACTCCGATCTTGCCATCACCGTCGCTGTCACCAGCGGCGAGGAAAGCCTTGGTCTCCTTGTCAGTGAGTGCTCTGGCACCAGCAGAGAAGTTCTGCAGGAACAGCCTGATGGAGAAAACAGCAGGAGTTAAAAAGTGATGAACATCTCAGACTTTGTTGATTGTAAATCATTGTGCAGAATGAGTATCGTTTAAAGCTGTGCTTGAGATTTGAAGACAAAATGTAAGGTGTCTACAGGGATTTAAATGTCAGAAAACCTTCAGGTTTCATTAAACAAGGCCTTTCTTTAGGTTTTTAGTCCAGTAAGGGTGTAGCTTGACCCCCAGATTAAAGCCAAATTAAAAAAAATGAGGGGAACGAGTGAAGCCACCCCTTGTTTTTCTAAAATGCTGCACAGTAATATGAGATGTGGTGCATATTTTGAGCTGTTGCTCGCTCAAGTGTGCATTTCTCAGTGTCTTACTTCAGCTCCTCCTCCTCAATGAAGCCGCTGTTGTCCTGGTCGATGATGGCGAAGGCCTTCTTGACATCCTCTGCGGTCTTGCTAGCCAGGCCGCATGCCTTGAAGAACTTCTTGTAGTCGAAGGAGTCAGCAGCTGGAGCACACATTTTCAAACACCATTAGAGACACAAGCACAACACAGGGCTTCAAGTGTTGATGTAATGTGAGAACCGTGGCTGGCAGTTTCTATGACACTTTCAGTACTTTGTGAGCGCAGCCAAGTTGTACCAGTTGTTGTTTTCTTTTTTTTAAATCGAATTTGCAGTGAAAATTCTTAATGTGCATATAATAATAATGAGGATGAAGAAATGAGTCCAGTGCATTCACTGTGTAGTTTACTGTAGTGAAGCTCACCTGAGCAGCCATCCAGAGCGGCTTTGACTTCAGCATCATTGAGGACACCAGCGAAGGCCATTTTTTATTCTTAGGAGAGGAAAGGAGACAAGATTCACGGTTAGTTTAAGCATCACCTCATACAGTAGTCATTATTATTGCATTTCAAACATCCTTCTTTAAAGCAAACCATCTTAATTACTGCATTTTGTATCTGGGAGATTCGCTGTGGGCCTACAGCCACTTCAGAGAGGTGTTCAGGTGTTCTGCATTCCTACATGTTTTTAAATCATCCTATATCAAACAGAGCGTTAGGCCTGAGGGCTAAAACCAGATATTAACCTCCAAGTAGTATTAAACAAGGCTGTTCCTCCTCTAGCTTCACAAGTGAATCAAATATCAGGCATTTATTAACGCTGTTGGAAAGCATCTAGAAACATAAAGCTGTCAGTATTATCAGCCATTATCAAAGCCACTTGTTTATTTTGGTCACGATTAAACTAATTAATTGCTTTAACTTGCAAAGCCTGCCATGCAGGGGGAGAGAGGAGCTACTCTCTGCCTCCGGATGTCTGATCACACGTAGGCCTGTTTATCCCAATGCGTTATGCTGCTATGGCACTAAATAAGATGATGCTCCCACTGAGAGGCCAAACCACTGCAGCACGACCACAAATAAACAGTGCAGCTGGGGAAAACGCAGTGATGTCGATAGCTTTGGCTGTGATTATTTTTTTTCGTCATCCGGTTTAAAGAGATCGTGTAAAATAGCGCAATTATCATCCACAAAAAGTCGCTCCTTTGAAATCAAATGGCCACATTTGGCCTCCTTTGCGCACTGATTGAATCGTCCTGTGGTCCGTGGAGCTGTTGGCTATGTTGGTTCCATTTCTCCCTACAGTTATAGTCCACGGGGATCTCCTTGTCTGAATCCCTTTCCTCCCAGTGCAATCTGCCATGAAGTCAGTGCGGCCTTTGCGGGGCGCACTTCCCACTCACCTTTGCGCTGCGTTGAGGCGAGTGAAAACCAAGGCGGACTCGAGTGAATGCCACAAGCACCGTTCCCTCTCTCTTATATATCCTTGAGCAACACCATTTACAGAGCTTTGAGTCTCAGTATCAGGTACCAAGATGCATGGGTTTCGAAAAAATGTGTCTAGTAGTCTCGACCTATTTTTAGGCGAACAAATGAGGATGCTACCATGTGTGCGGAGGCCTATAGCTAGACGTGTGGAAACCCGAGCAGGCCCGCTGCCCACTGACTTCACTGCACTCGTATGATTTATGGCCAACATTTAAGATGCTGATTTCGATGTTGTCAGTTTCATCTGAGAATATAAATGAAATGTGTGAGAGGGAATATACTCTGGGCCATGGGTCATATCCCCTATTTTGGTTTGTGAGAAAAACTTCCAGCCAAATGCCACGTGAACGAGCACCAAGGTCGCACGGCCAATTGAGCTGCTGTCCGCTGTCTTAATTAGCAGAGGAAATATTTAATTCACTGCCTTCAACGTATTTCGTCACCCTGAAAGGGAATAGCCCTCTAGGCCACTCACAAGTTGTAAATAAATGGGCAAGGACTGTTTGAATACTGCCCTCAAAAACACCACTGCTTTTTATCTCCTTTGTGTCATCTCTATAATATTATACATGATTATAGAAGACATGCTCCTCTGTGATAGACTGCTTGTTAAAATGTGTTAATTCGTGTCATCTGTGGCTTCAGTAAAATATATCCATAGAGTCCATTCATGCGCATTAAGAACCTGCAGTGCGTCTGTCCGACATAATTTACTTTATAATATATCTTATCTTTAATAACACCAGTAATATTTAATACTCTTGTGTGCAGTGTCTGTGGTGGGTTGCTCAGAAAGTGATTTATTTAATTTCGTGGTTATTTCCATTATAATCAGTATTCTTCTCAGTTTTATTATAAATGACTGGAGTCAGGCTTTCCATTTTTGCACCTTAAGCATTAGAGTTGCAACACCGCCCAGATATGGTCTCGGATGATAGATATGTGCGGCCTCTGGCAAAATCTGCAGTCCTGTCACGTTAACTATCTATACCTACCGTAATAGGCTGCCATACATTTCCATAAGGTTAATCTCAACTCCACATGCAGTGAGTCGAGTTTCAAACGTACCCAGCGTCCTATCAGGGACAAGACCTCGGGGCCAATACCACCGGATCCATGCCCTTAGACGCACCAATCGTTCGGACTATTTTTTGTGCGCTGTGCGATTGCGTGCGTTAACAAGTTAGCAATATGTTGACAACTCATTTTGCTCTGGCGCGCTCCCATAACGCAAAACGCAGCAAAGGAGTGACTTTACTCAGGCCGACCTTTTTTCGATGTTTTTGTCAGCCTTGTGTGACTGATGAATGTGTTTTTCCGGCCTAAATGACCTCTTTATGAAATGTAAACCCTAGACTGTTAATCTTTGGGTCATTTAAATCTTAATCAGTCATCACAGACGCTCATCTCAGTCATTTCGGCTCTGTATAAACTATTTGTATTTATATTTTCCCCATATTTTCCATTAGTATGCCGGATATTTCTACCTGGTTCTGCAGGAATTCGAAATCCAACCAGCAGAAGGCAGTGCTCGTCCTAATAAGGAAAACATTGGGAATTTTTGGAAGAACCCACGTGTCCTCTGATTTAAAGAGGGGTCCCATTAATTTAAAATGAAAAAATTCTCAAAATTGAAGAAACTGGACTCAGTGGCTTCTTCATTTTTCCATTGCAACAGGTTTTTAGGATATTAGTTACTCTGCAGCAGTGAACCAGAATGGGGTTTTCCTTTTAACATCAGAATTATGCCAGTGACTTTCACTGAGTGTCAGTGTGATGAGATAAGTAGTGTATAGCTGTGTGATTTCATGTATAGGTAATAGGCACTCACCTCACTATATCCTGAATATTTCCTGTTTCATACTCAGTTTTTATTCATAAATAAAATGAAGAATGGTAATCAGCAGATGTCACTTTAAAGAAGCCCGCTCAGAACCAGCTTGCTGTCTTCATGCCCCATGTCTTTGTGCGAGATAATTTGCTGAAAGGTCCTTTATGATTTATCATACGCTAATCATGTCAGTCATCTCATACGTGATGCAGGGACTTTATACTCAGGGTTAAGTGAATTTAAGCGCCTGAATACTATGTATGTCACTAGTCTTAATGAATAAAATGCCATAGAATAAAATAAGACACTTAATTCATTGTCCATTACAAGCAGATGAAAAAAAATGACCAGCACACAGAGATATCACATCTTAAATACATTTATTAATCCATTCCAGGTACCTGATTGATTAAACACACACAACTAATATCCAGCTTTGGCCGTCTGTCCACCAAACAACTTATTGTATCACATCAATGGGGGGAGCAGCAGGCAGGTACAGAATAGCTGAGGTCTCTGGTCTTTGCATCAAACGATCTGGAAAGTCAGGATCTCCATAAGAAACCCATTATTCAAAATAGGGAAAGACAGCCATGGTTGTACATGTTTATTCTGTTTATTTCAGGATGTCACAGAACTCTGTGGGGGAGAAAAAGAAACAGGATTCAGTTAGAGATCCCTATTAAGCACAACAGTGTTCTCCAGGCAAGAAGTCGGTGTCAAACAACATTATGGTTGAGAAAGATGACTAAACAAACAACAAATTATAATATTTTTCTTGTTTGGGTCTGTACTTTTATAGTGTTTTTGTATGAGCTTTTTATAGACTGCAATTTCAGTACTCATTAATGGACAGCTCCCCTGCACAGATGGCTCCTATTCTCATCTGCCGACAGCTTTTCTTCAGATGTTTTACATGCACCCACCTTCCATCCCAATCTTGCCGTCACCATCCTTGTCTCCTGCAGCCATCAGAGTCTTGGTCTCGGCCACAGTCAGCTCCCTCGCCCCCGGAGAGAAATTCTGAAGGAACAGTCTGATGGGTGCACAAAAAATATCAGCGATAACTTCAGCCTCATATCATCATAGACTTTATGTTTTTCTGAGGACATTTTTCTCCCCCCTTTAGGCATGTCTGAGCTGCCTCGACCCCCCTTTCCATCACTCACTCACCAGTCCTCCCCTCATGTATTACTGAATTAATTCACAGCAGAAATGCTGCTCCATTCATACAGTGACCTCTGCCTGAGGGCCATCTCAAAGGAGTTACCACATTGATCGTAACACACATGCACAAACACACTCACGCATCCATCTGTATCCTTGCTCCAGCCCTTAAACCACACACACACACACACACACACACACACACCATATCCTTACTTGAGCTCCTCCTCCTCAATGTATCCACTCCTGTCTTGGTCCAGGACTGTAAACACTTTTTTCCCATCTGCCTCAGATGAGCCGGTCAGTCCCACTCGTGCAAAGAACGACTTGAAGTCGAAAGTGCCCGGAGCTACGTGGGCCGAGAGACAGAGAGGAAGAGAGCAAGAGAAAGAGATGGCAGATGTGGGAGTGAGAGGTCAATCACAGAATGACAAGAAAGCAAGAATGGCGAGGGGCTGAATAGAGATGTCGCATTTACTCATTCGCTCAGCTGACTTTCATTCTTCAACCGATGACATTTACCAATATACACCCTGTAGCGCATCACTGTCTTATACCATTATAGGCTATGTCATTATGCCATTGAAACAGTCAAAGCACACTGAATATTGCCCATGGCTCTAACACAAACCTACATGTTAAAAGCCCTTTATTTATCAAGCCGTACAGAGTGGAACTTCTGATCTAGGATGAGCTACCTTCAAGTAACTGAAAATGATTTGCTGAGTAAGACCTCCAGCCACAGAATGAGAAATTAAAAGATTTACACTCTGAGTTAAAAATCAATATTCTTATGAAAAGGGAGGGGAATCTTAAAAAAAGGTATCCCTAACCCTAAGGTGGTTTGTCTGCTATCCCCACTTTCAATAGAAAATCATAAAAATACTACCTCCTTTTACTGATGCATGCAAAAACTAAAATACGACTGACAAAGTTTGAATGTTACTTTGCCTAAATCGTTGCCAAAAGGGTTTTTTTTTTTAATAAAGGGCATATAAGCGCTGACATTTGGTTTTCATCGGAGCAGTTGAGCTGCGTTTGCTTTGTCATGCGAACATAATTGCCAGATAAATGATTAAGTGCTTTGGGATGTGGGGTCTGTATAGCTTGTGTGATTTGGTCTTCTCTGTGTGAATGCTCAACATAAACACTTTGGTATCTGGGTGGTAACTGCTCTCCTGCCACATGGCTGCCTGGTTACCTGCAGGCTTCCTGTCCCCACTGTGAACAACACATCACACAGGTATCCCTTGTGGGAGTGGGAGTGGGTTTAACAATGCCTCTCTCTCTCTCTCTCTCTCTGTCTGTGATATGTGAGTGGATGTATACTCACTTACTGTAAAGTATGCGCTCTCGTGTTAACGATTACATGCTCGTAAAGTGTGTGTCCCCCTGCGTGCAAGTGTGTGTGTGCTGTCTGACTCACTTTGACAAGCCTGGACCGCAGCCTTGATGTCCTCGTCGCTCAGCATCCCTGCAAATGCCATGGTTCTCTGTAGCTGCCTGAGGGATGCAAACACACATGCACGAAGGAAATGCAAAGTGACATGAAGTGAGGCTGGTGCAGGTGTTTTCTGCTGTCAAATAAGAGTCTCTGTCAGAGACCTTGTGGATAGATTAAGCATAATCATTCCTCTGTGGGTAGTCCTCAAGTACATCAGCACTGTCAAAAGAGAAGGTGCTGAGACAAGACAAGGTGCTGAGTTGTACCTTTTACCAGTGGGGCTGTATCATTTTGACAGTAAGGTGCAACCAGATTAACAAAAGCTTCAATTCTGTATTGTTCTCTCAGAGAGAGAAACAGAAGTATTTCGTCATGTGACATGGTTTAAACCATATGAGAATTGTCTTATGATCCGAGCTTTGTTCCACAAAATGAAAGAATTTTCTTCCCCACAGAGAAAGTTGTTGCAACTTGAAGGAGCAAACACAAAGAGGGTTGAACATCCTTTTTTTTTTTAAATCCCCCGTCTTTTAAAGCAAAAGAACTGAGATGCTCCAAGGCACAAACACACACAGAACTGCCAGCTATCATCCCACAAACATCTCCGTGCACATGAATTTGCGCAAAGCTTGGTACTCACCGTGCTTCGGGTGAGGTTTGCACTCTCTGAGCCTGTGATGTGTAGATCTCTGCCTCTCTTGCTTTGTGCCTATGAACCAGCGACACTCTCTCGCAGCTTCGTGATCCAGAGAGTGCAAGAAGCAACCTGACGTATCTGTCCTCAAACCCAGGGAGATTTCCCCCACGCCACAGAGTGCCTCCTCCTCCTTCATCAGTTAATCAGAGCAGATGATTTTCTCACTCATATTGTTTTTCAAACTTAAGAAACACCTAGAAAAAAAATACAATAAAACGTACTGACATTCCAATCTGATCATCAGATATATAAATTTATTTTTACCAATGCACAAAAATTACCACATAATATTTATCCAACTTCTGCTTTTACTGCTACAACAACAACAACTAATGCTATTACTATTGTTCATATTAATGTTAATAAGGAATAATGATATAAAATACAGAAGCAGGTGTACTCAGGAAATACAAAACCTTTCAGCAGATGAGATGATTGTGACAATTATCAGCCGTGTGTCCTTAATGTTAGTGTTTGGTAATTTAAAAAACATGTAATAAAGACACTGTGTAAACTCATGAATATGCAATTGTCATATTGTAAGTCTTGGCTATATATAACAAAGGGGAAATGTGTGGGTTTGTCTTGTTAACAAGCATTCACAGAGCATTACAATAATTAAATCTGTTAATATATTCTTTATTAAGGTTTAATCACACCTCATAAAATAATCAGTTATCATGTGCTGTGGCTTGAAAGTCATTAAAACAACATTATGATAGGAAAAACTTAAAGGTAAATGGAGGTATGGCTGTCCTTAATTGGGATCAGCAACCTATGGCAACTTGACTGTTCAAGGGCATCTTTCCCATGTCTGTAGCTATTGTGATCAAAATAGAGTTTCATTTTGTTTGCTTTGCTGTGAGTATTCAATCATGGGAAATGTCGAGTTCTCCGTGAATCTGACACCCAGCAATATGCATATGAAACCACCAGAAAGAAAATGAAAAACACGCACAAGGAATAGATCATGATGCTTCAGTCAGCATCAATGCAAGAGTCAATTGACCCTGTCCGCCTATTAAATGCTGCTTGGCACTTTATGGTGGCTGTAAATCCAGAAATAAACATTTAATATAGACAGGTCGTCTCTCATAATCAGTAGTGCGTGGCTCACATGGTTGGCAAGTGACTGGATGTAAAAAGATTTCTTCAGCTGTGATACAAAGCAGTGGATTTACGTGACTGATAATAAAGCTCGAAGCTGATTGGCTCTGCGTGTTTAGCGTTGAGGTATTCTTCGCTGTGATTGGCTGGAGTACTCGTCAGTTATTTGTAGTTTTACGCCTCATTCCGTGATGTGACGTTGTACAGGAACATGGCGCTTTGGAGGAGAGGTGTTTCATGATAGTCTGGGCTATTGATTGATTTCCTGTAGCTATGTTCATTTAAATAACGTTAAGGTACACTCACCAAATATGATAGGTCGCGAGAGGTGATCGCTCCTTTTGTCTCCATGGACACCGGAACACTGGATTCCGTAGCTGTGTTTGCTGTCGTCAGCTGAAACTGCTAGCATAGACATGCTAGCCGAAGCTAGTTAGCTGGCTAACAGTGAGTCGCTAACGTCAAACAGACAGAAAATATGCTTGTTTATGTAGCCTACACTGATGTTAAACTGGTTATCAATGATTAAAACACTTAATTTAGCACCAAATCAGCCATTTTCTGTTTAGGACGACGATTCCAATTAGCTAACATTTTGTTAGCTAAGCTAGGAGGATGAAGAGCCGCCATGGATATGTTTTGTTGCTGGCCAGTGGGATTTTTCTATCGGCGTTGTGTCTCTCTGAAGGTGCCCCTCTTCTGTATCCTCACAAATCAGGTGAGACAGCTGATACACAGCTAAGCCATTGTTTGTTCACTCACTACAACTCTCGTCTATCCACCTGCTTAGCTAGTTTCTGTTAGCTAATATTTGCTAATCAGCAGCTAAAAGCTAACAACACAACAACCTGGCTGCATTTCCTGCTAACCAGTGGAGGCTGTTATCAGTGTATGGATAATTACATAACAGATTATTGTTTATTACAGAGTTTACAGGTAATGTACTTGTACTTTCTGTTTATATGGACTGGTAAATCTTTTAATAATGCTTCTAATAGAAAATAACATGTCATTGTCACGACTCAGCTAGTTAATAGCAAACTGGTAAACACAAACATTACACTTTTCCTCCACTAGAACTCACAAAGTACTTATTAATCTAGTGTAGTTTAAACTGATTGATATTTAACACACTAGTCTCCAGGTAGCAGTGATGTGAGTTAATATAATACAGCCTGTTTTAACTGCAGGTACAGAGGTGTTTAACCTTTCAGTGGGGTGGGTCCAGTCAGTGACATTTAACCAAGTTTATGGGACACAGGATTGGATGTTGGCCTACCAGCATGGAAACACTGTTTCTTATTGTTTTGAAATGAACCTTGAGCAACCTATTTGATGTTATAGTGTCCTGGCACTTTTCCTGCATCACAGGTTTTGTCACGGGTGTGATCATTTGATAATGTTAGGATGAATGAATGTGTATTCGTGGAAGAGAACAGCCATGTTGTCATATGCCAGTGTGATTATAAAAAGAACAAACGTTATTTGTTGAGATTCTTGCTCAGGAGAGAATTACAGAAACACGAGGAAATTGATGGTATGAAAACAATTAAGTTCCAGGAGTTTTACTGGGGATAATAATGTGAGATTACGTTTTTAATTGATGGTGGATCAGCAGAAAATTAATTGATCATTTAATCTTTAAAGTCATTTATCAAGTAAAAAATGCCAAACATTTGGTGGTTACAGCTTCTCAAAGATTTGTCATTATTGGGTTTCCTTCATTTCACCACATTGTAAATTGAATGCTTTAAAGATAGGCTATTTTGACTGTTTTCCAGACAACATTATACATTTTGTTGGCAATGTTGTGGATGCCATACCTCCACTTAGAGACAAGGGAATGGTTTCAGTGTTTTCACTTTGTTTTTCCAGCAGTCACCGCGGCCTCTCTTGGGATGATATAACCTGCTTCCTCGTGAGAAATGAATGGATGCATATGTGAATATGCTGTAGTGAGGGTCGGTAATGTGTAACCGCAACACATTCCAAGCTTATCAGCACCAGTCAATGATTAGCAGCAGTGTTGTTTGCTTAATCATAATACAACATACAGGAAAGCGATGTTGCAATATGAGCACGCTTTTTATGCTTTTATTTCATAGCAACCTGTTCTTTGCCCCACTTCCCCAGTCTTCATTTACCAGTATGTACAGATGTGGTACGGTAATACTTGATTGTGTAAAGTTTTGATTTAGGTTATGAATTAAGAAGAGTAACTGGAAAGCCACTTGCAAAGCCGGTTTTCAAGTGGCATGTGCTGTGTTTACACACATCAAACACGGATAAAGGTAGATAGGTAAGCATTAACAGAAGTTTTAACTGTAGTAACAACCAGGTGATAGTGGCATGTCCAGTCTGTAAGTCAAGGTGGACATTGGCCTTTACCTTCCACTATATTGCTGCTACAGTGACTACCACCCCAGGCTGTGAGGGATGCTGCTTTTACAAACCAGCCTATCCTTTATGTTGCTGTCTCCAGCCAGAGCCCCTTCGCTCCAGTCCAGTTGCTCGCTTCATTTAACATCTTTTACACCAAACATTTTTTGTTTTTGCATTGTGACGGTACGTTACAAAACAGAGTGCATGCAGATGTTGACTGGTCTATACATATTGTTGTTAACAGTGGAAATATATCTGATTTTTAATAGAAATCGATTGAACATTGTCTTGCAAATATGGATCCTTACAAGGGCCACAATAAGTATTGGCTGCTTCAGATCCCTGGGCTCCTCATTTGATCGATGAGGCTCAGTGCTTCCCATCCTAGCAGACAGACAAATCTTAGCCGAACCCAAGCATGTCAGCCAGACAATGCCATCCTTCATCCTGCGTGTAACTGAAAGTACAGACATCCACTGTTGTGCACACTGGTGGGTGAAATCTGCAAAAATGGGTCAGCTCCCCCTCTGCGTGAATGCCTACTGAAATATGCAGTGGAACCGAAATAAGACCTGGCAGCTCCCTGCCGTATTGGTCCCAAAAAACCAGTTGAGTCATTTGGTGGGGCCTGCCAAGTCATAATATGAACCCATGACTCAGATAAGGCCTAACTGAGGAGAACTGATCCCATGTAGAGCTGCCGTGACCTAGCTCCTGTTTTTTCTATCTGACTACTGCTGCAGCCTCTCTGGGAGTCCTGCACTGCCTGGGTCCCTGAAACAGACGGGGGCTGTTTGTATAAAAACGCTGCCTGCAATTACAGCCAAATGTTTTTCACAGGATTGTTGCGAGGTTAAGCTTTGGCTTTATTAAAGCCAATTGTCTCTGAACGATTGCTCCTGCCAACGACAGATACTGATTTATAAATGTAGATGGAGGAAGTGTTTTTTATTTTGGATCTGACTAGAACAGGGCTGTTAAGTCTTGGTGTATCATTAGCTCGCTTTTGGCTTCATGATGTTGGAAAGTACTGGAAGTCTAGAATTATGAAATGTATGCATTTCATATCAGGATGGTCTCATGTGTTGCTCAGTGGAAGACCCCATTCAAGGATTTCCCTGTCTTATTATGAGGCTGTGGTGGTACCCACCAGGGTATGGTGGGGGGGGAGTGGGCTGTTATGTGACATTAATGTATGCAGTAGATATTGCATGCAGTAGATATTGTTTCCTGTTGTAAATCTTTATTGAGGTTTGATGTTTACCTAAATTGTAGATTACCTGTAGCTCTGCGCCTCACTTGTTCAACTAACAGCTCACATAAAAGTGATGTCCAAATTTAGACCCACTCACTAAATTTGATTTATTAATGTATGCTGAGCTACTACCCGTGATTCTCACTGAATATTATGGTTAATTTCTCTTCACTGGAAGACTTTTACTGCACTTACTTTAGATTTAGCAGGGGAAGCCCGACCAGCGGTGTGTCTGGGACACCACAAGGTTTCTTTTGCCCTTGTTCACCTCTTTTTTCTTCTCTCCAGACAACGTTAATTCCTCTAGATTGTTCCCTCCATATATTTTCCTCTTCTAATGCTGTGGATATGTCATTTGTTGTAGTGCGTCCTATCTGGAGACTATGGCATGTCAAGTGCTGATTGTGTAGTCTGACTTACAACAAGCTTAAATGATTAAAAATATTGTGTAGTCTGTGGCTGATGTGGTTGGTGTGCCACAAATGAATTGTTTATAACCTTCAGTAGCCCGTATAAGACTTAGCAAGACACATCACCTCCCTCTTGATGTCGATGATAAAATTGAAAGGTAGGGAACAGTTTAATGTAACAGTTGTAAGTACACATCCATTGGGCCTGCGTCCTGACTATGGACACATTTAATCTTTAATTCCTCATCTCATCAATATTTCACCACAGACACTGTTTAGCTATTGCAATCTTTAGCACAGAGGAGAGGTTTGTGGAAGTAATCCTGTGGAAACAGCCATCATTTAGGAAAAATATCACTGTTTCAGATATTTAAACCACTTGGGTTGTAATGGTACACTAGTCTCAGAGGTAGGAGAAACAAAATTCACAGCTTGATATCTAGGTTTCCAGTTTTGGGGTCACGGTTTAGTATGTATTCAGCGTAGTAGGGGAAACTTAAAAGGCACTCAAGACATTTGTAAAAAGTCAGAATGCAAGACACCAGATTAAGCAATCCTGTCTATTTTTGTAGGTGATGGCCTGGTGTACTGTGGTAAACATGAAATGAATCTCAATCATGGCTGTCACTTTGGATCATATTTAACGCTCCCCAGGGAGATAAAGTGATTGCTGCTCATCTCATCTGCACTCTGATGAGCTGTGCTGTCAGGATACACAACTCATCCATCTGGCCAGACCTGACTTGTAAAATCACTGCTCAGCTTGTTGTTGGACTACCGTTCAGCCTCTACAAGTTCTTACCTCAGGTTCATTTAAAGAGAATATTTTATTTATGAATTGGGGGAAGGCAGGGCTCGATGCCAGATTAATTCAGTTCTGCACAAGACATTTGGTACTGAGGCTAGGGTTTGGCCGTAGTTACCACTCTGTCGCCCTTAACAATGGTATGGTCATTGGGTTACACCATGTCCATGTGGATAAATCTAAAAACATTGTTTATATGTAAAAAACAACATGCATCCACACTGGCTTTTCAGGTTTTTTTAGAGATCTGTCCACACTTAAATGCTAAACATTGCTAAATCTGTTCTCCTTTCCCCTCCTTTCTGTTGGCAGACAACATTATTCATTATTGCCATCGTCTTGTAAGGAGTGTGACATACACATCCCAGTTTCTCTGCTCAGTGTCAGCAGTTTAAACCTCCGTCCTGTCGCCTCCTACTCTCCATGTTTTGATAAGGCAGAACACATGGTTTAGATGTCATCATCGACATTCAGTTGACTTTCTAGATTTATCAAAAAGGGTAGCTCAGGATAACTGTAATTCCCATGCTGCTGCACAAAGAACGTATTTCACAGTTTTATGCTGTGAAATCCTTGAGAAACCTAAACATGCATGCAGATTAAAGATGACACCTGTATTGTGGGATAAGCTATTCAAAGAGATTTGGAGACGACAGATTGATCCCATCTGGGAAATAACAGTTTATACATCGGGAAAAAAAAGTCAAAACGGAGAGGAAAAGATATTTTTTCAAATTTGGCAGCTTAGTGTAGACATATTTTGTCATTTATTCCAAAGGGCTGAGACTGTTTGTGTTGCAGTCGTACTCAAGTCTGTTGTTTTTCTCCTTCATGTGCTAATGTGAAAACATGGGACAACTAGAAGTAGCTAGGTCTGTAGCCTGGATGTATTCAGCACCCGCTTCATCTGTCAGGATTTTGTAGTTCGACAGAAGGAGACTCAGTAGGTGTTGATTCTCCCTCTAGCAGACAGGATGTACCTGACAAGCTACGAGCAGTGGGAGACAGAATAAACACAGGAGGGAGTATAGGGAGGAGGGCGTCACACAAATTCTCACTATTCTTTCAGTACACTCTCACACACACACACACACACACACACACACACACATACACATCATGCCATGTTGGGATATGATGTAGTGGGCCGAGTTAGAACAAAACTGATATCCACAAAAATAAATGTAAGCTTCACGCGGAAGGGACTGACTTGAATGTCTTGTGACTGTTCACTCACGTACAGCCGTGACTACAACACGTGAAAGTGACCAGTACTCGTACCTTTCAAATGAGCAGTTAGGAATGAGCAGTGACATTTGGGACATGAGGAGACAGGGTGTTAAAAGAACACGGTGACAGGCTCACACTTGCTCCCAGCGAAAGGTTGAGGTTCGAACTTAGCCCATACACATGACCATATTCGCGAGCTTCTAATCCAGGGAGAACGTATTTTTTTAGACAAGCGTATCGCCATCGCTTACCAATTCTGCCTTTTGATTGAATTCATTTGATATATTGACTTACTTCAAATCAAAATATGCTATAAGTATTGTTTGGCTGCCTGCTACAGCCCACTTTATTTCCTGTAATAGCACGTTATCTATGTTTATCACAGAAATACGCCACAGATGCTGGAATAAATTGGGCCTCTAATAGTTAAAGTGTTCTGTGTGTGAAGCAGTCTCCAGAACAAAAGATGTTGGTTGCACTAAATTGGAAATCGGTTGCACTAAAATAGAAAGCTTCAGCGGCGCATGTGTGTTGGTCAGCATTGGTGTAGTGAGAGAGCAGCAGCTGAGCAGCGCGGTGGGTGGGTTGCAAGGCTGCTGTCAGCCCTGACATTCAAACTGCTGGGCCAGCAGCATCCTCACTGGCGCAGACCCACACCTGCTGTCACCGCCGCTGCAACATCAGCTGCTTATCGGCCGATGGAAGCCCCCACAGCTGTCTCTCTGAATGGCTGATGAGAGATAGCGGTTGGTCGGTCTGGTCCGAAGAGTCACGATTATTGTCACGTCATATTTGCAGAATATAAACCTTAAAAAAATCCCTGTTTTGATCAAAATGATTGTATGTCTTGCATGGTGTTACAGCTCAGTATTTCTTCCCTCTGCAGAGGAGTTGCTAGTGAAAGAGCAATAAGCTGAAGAAGTTGCATTGTAAGAGCACTGTGCAGTTTATTTTTGTTGTCGAGCTTAAATGTACCTTTTGTTGTGGGTGGATTTAGAAGAAGAGCCAGTACACCCCTGGTGTGCTGTATTACTGTCAAACACAATTGTGTTTATGCTCGTAACAAGGCTGTCAGGTGCCTTCTTTCATTCTCTTCCAAATTAATGTTGAAGCACAGCTATAAATGTGAATGATTCAGCAAAGTTTCTCTCTGTTTTTCTCATTTCAGGTGGAAGCACAGGGGACACATTGTCTGTGTCTCTCTACCTGTCCCTGGTCGTGTCGCTGACGGCGCTCGTGGCCTTGGTGGTGTTGCTAGTGAATTGCGTGACCTGCTGCAAGGAGAGGGAGATCAACTTCAAGGTGAGAGTCTTGGCAGGCAGGTAGCCAGACAGGCACAGCTTCACCTGCTCCCATGCGGGCCACTCCTAATGAATACGGAGTGGGGATGGATTGTAATGGACAGCGTCTGTGAATTTAGGCTCTGCTGTGAAACATATGCACTGTAGTATCATGGCCTGTTTTTATCCACTCCTTATTTTTGTTGACGCAGGAGTTTGAGGACCACTTTGATGATGAGATTGACTTCACTCCACCGGCAGAGGACACGCCTTCTATGCAGTCCCCAGCCGAGGTGTACACACTCGCTGTGTCCCCTGTGGCCCTGCCTGGACCCCCACACCTCCAGCCTCCTGCCCGCATCGCAGGTCGGACACAAACTAATTTATACTGTGTGTCAAAACATGTCGATCTTCAAACACGTGCACATATACACATCATACATCTTGTACAAACGCATACAAATGACACAACGATAATGTTTTTGAATGGTTGGATTTTTGTCATTGTTTTTTTGTCGCTCTGTTGTCTTAGGTGCCACATAGGAGTCCTAAAATTAAAATTCTGAATCTACAGACCTTTTAATCCTAAATGTTTAGGAAAATATATGAAATGCTGGTGTGTTTTTTGTGCCAGCTCTCATTGTCATGTGCCTTTTATAACACATGCTGTAACTGGGACACTGTCATTCCACAAGAAAAACACATCTGATTGAGATCTTAACAAACCTGTACTACCTGATATTATCCAAGTCTGTTTCGTCAAATCTCTGTAAAACACGTTTTCAGCAAAACTGCAATGTAGTTTTCAGTTTGGTGATTTAAATAAATCAGAGATTTGGATGGACCTTTTTTAAAATCACCACAGTTATGAGCAACAAATATAAGTTTTCCGAAACTCCAGGTGAAATTTGTTAATTAGTACAGTCTTAATTAACATTGTTTTGTTGCTGGTTTCACAGAGGGATCCACAGGCTTCCAGGTAGCACGTCACAGTCTGAGTTACATCCAAGAGATTGGCAATGGCTGGTTTGGCCAGGTAAGATTGGTTTTCTTTAATTTACAAGTTTTGCATTGTCCCAAACAAAAAAAACAGAAAATGTTAAACTAGCGTAATGTTTGGTTGAATACGTTTATTCTATACGGCCTTTAACTGCGTTGTCTGTGCCACAGGCTGGATATACTGTATGCTCTTTATAACTGAAGGTTTATCCACATATTCTTGTCCCTTGTTTTTACTGCTTATCCTGCAACTCCTCTTAAGGTGGATAAGTAAATATACATGTTCTCCAAATAACACCTCAGCCCATTCTTCCCCTGTTTTTCAAATCTGTTGCTTTTTCAAAGCTTTTCTCTGCAGTTTTTGGCATCCCTTGACCTTTCTAACATGTTTCATGTAGAGACATAAATGCTGTATGGCCTTTTTCCCTGTATCTTGTTTAGTCTAAAGTGTTGTCATGTAATTAACAGGTCCTTCTGAGTGAAATCTACACAGATCCAGGTGGAGCCAGAGTGGTGGTGAAGGAGTTAAAAGCTAATGCAAGCGCCAAAGAGCAGAATGATTTCCTGCAGCAGGGGGATCCATACAGGTAAACAGCACCCTTTTATTATTAATAACAAGACTATGATTATTTTCCAGATTTTTTTAATCAGGTGACCTATAATTCCAATATTTAATATTTGATTGATTAATGTTAATTATTTTAAAAATGAGTGTGTGGAAGGGCATGTATTCAGTACATGAGGACAAAAAGTAGTTATATGACATCACTGTCATGTTAGCAGCACCCTCTACCTTTCCTCTCACACACTGCATCAGACTTTCAAAATCTCTCAAATCTTACAGATATTATTTTAAGGTTTTATTTGATTGCTTACTGCAGTCCTAATTAATGTCAAGCTTCATGTTATTTTGTCTATACAGAGTGCTGCAGCACCCAAACATCCTCCAGTGCCTGGGACAGTGTGTTGAGGCCATTCCCTTCTTGCTTGTCTTTGAGTACTGTGAAATGGTGAGTGACCACATGCTCTTCTAAATGTTATTTATGAGCACAAAATACACCATCAGTGCCCTGTGTGCAAATAGCTGTTTATTGTTTATTGGCCAAAATTAATAATATTACATTCGTGGGAATGGAATTGATCTACTATAAATCTGTAATGTGTGATCTTATTTTGCAACATTGTGCAGGTTTTCCTCCACTTAACATGCAGTCTTTGTGTACTACTGTACAGGAATTGAGAGATTTTGGTTTCTTTACTACTTGCTATTTCAGCACTTCTTCAATTAGAAGCCTTCATTAATTGAGAAGTCTGAGAATTAGCTCTTGTCAGTCTGTTAAGCTCACAAATTCATAGGGCAAGACCCCTTTAAATACTGTCCAGCAAGCATACATAACTGACCCGCTCTATTGACCATCTGGACTGAAGGCCTACTGTGTCAATCCCAAATTAGCCCTTCCGTTCATCTTAACGTATTGAAGTGACTCAGACTCCATCATGGCAGCTGATTTATTCACTGTTTCTCTTAACTATTCTGGGTGGGCATGACTGCTGGGAGCTCCCTCCCCTCCCTCCTCCTCCGCTCCCCTCCTCCCACCGAAGTTGCATAGCTAGTCTAAGCCTGGGACTTCTCACATTCCCACCTCACCCAGTAAAGCAACAGGCTCCATTTACGCTCTCTCTGGTGTCAGCTCCACCAGTTGCTGTGTTTGTGCATTTTTATGGGTAGCACCTTGTGTATGTTGGAGACTGTTGAGTTCAGTCTAAGGTAAACTAAGCTAAAGAAACGTATGGGTTACCCAGTGACGAATGCAAGAAGCCAAAAATGTTAGCTAAAACTATACACCACCTTGGTGCCTGTTTGATTTATTTTAATAGGGCAAATGTTTACGATAAGAAGTAGGCTACGGTAGCTTTTTGCACTATGGACTTAAGTAGTCCCTGCATGCCACTTCTATGAGTCTGTTATATCTGTTGACTGATTGTAAAATGTGTGTGTCAACTGAAATTGCCTAATGTAGTTATGTGGATCTGCAGTAAAAGAGCAGTTAGACTCAAGAATAGATTGATAACTAATAATTATTTCCATTATTCTTTCAGCGGCTATTACAGATATTTAAACAATTAACAGTGTATCAAATGACCATGTGAAAGATGTCGCTTGTGTTGATGAACCTACAGAAAATTATTGTCCGAATCTGCATTTGGCTTTACGGTGCTTTATAGCGAGCTTCAGCTCATTGTTTAGCTGTCCGGTGAGTAATTTTTGTGTTTTGGTTTTGGCTGTCATATTGTTGTTTTTGGCCAATAAGCCAGATAACAATAACAATAAGCTGAAGAGCCAGATATATCCCTCAGGAGTTGGTAGAGACCAAAACAGAGCTAAAAGAGGGTGAATATTGGACTTATATTTGCCAGGTGACCAGAAACACGACCTATAATTAATGATAATGTTGCTCCGTGACTGCTGCATGTTAAATAAGCAACTGTTTCACCATATCAACTTAAAAGGTGATGATATATCCACATGTTTCCGCAGACCCCAAGTGGACAAAAAAATCAGTTCTTGCAGGTTTAATCTATAATTTTTTTTAAATTATTGACTAATCCTTTATTCTATAAAATATCAAAAATGACTCTATAATAAATAATGATAAATAATATTAGTCTGACCAACAGCTGAAAAAAACCCATGTATTAAATGTAAAATGAAAATAAAATACTTATTTAACAGAGCGTCAACTCACTCAGTGTACAGTATTTACTTTTCTTCTCTACGTGAGTGGACTGTTGAATCAGATGACCCTTGTCCTATTCTGGCAGCTATAAATTATCTCATGTGTGTCAGACCCAGGTGTGTCTGAGTGTACAAGAGGGACACAGGTCCTCCCACTTACCGCTTGATGCCAGAAATACGGGGTGTCCTTTTTGTGGTAACCATGAATGAGCTGGCACAACCTGAGCCATAAAGTTTGACTTCACAGTTGTGAACATCACATTCATCTGGTGGGTTTAAGTCCGCGTTTTATGTAATGCATTAGTTGCTTGTGTGCAAATGTGCAGTCTGCAGCTTGGTAGAAGATTTTCATTTCTGCCACATTTGATTTGCTTGCAGGAAAAAAGGAAATGCATTTTAGGTGACACAAATGCTTTGAGAAACTCCACCCCCACCTTGCCTTCCAATTTGTCCGACCTGGTAACGCGTCCAACAGGGTCCACTTTGGCTCATCTTGCCAGACATTGCATAACTTTGTTGGGCCGGGGTATTGTCAGCTGCCCAAGCCTGGCCAGTGTTCTGGTATTGTGGTCTTTCCCCAGCCAGCTCTAGTAACGTCTCTGATGGGAGATGGAAATGAGTCAAGGTGAATTACTTATCACAAGTTTGTGTGACTCATTAGGGAAGATTGCGTGATTAAGATCAGGTCCTGTTTGTTGAAGGTGATAATGTGTGAGGGAAGCACAACTGAGTGATGTCTATGCTTGTTATCCCTCCCTGGATAAAGAGTTTTGAGGACTATATCCAAGTGGGATCTTGTCTTGCACAATACGCGTTTCATTTCTTTCAATATATACACATAGTACAAGTTCCATTTGCACTACTTGCACATGAAACTTTAAAACAACATTTGCTTCATGTAGAAAAAAAAAAGTTTCATGCTTTCGTGTTAAATTTAAAGTAAAAGACGACTTGTCTGTGGCGTCTTACTGCTTCAGGCCATGTCAATCATCCCCTAGATGCCGAAACATGAAATGTGACACCACAGCTGCGCAGTGGACAAGATGAATCCCAAAAAGCCAATATACTGTGACGTCCCCTCTGACAGCCTGGTGATTGATGGTGGTTTTTCCGTCCCGTATCACCCGTGCTGGGTAACCCTGACTCAAAGCATTTTAGACATCAAAATACATCAAGCAACTGGTGCAGGGGCCACAGAATGTCACATACCATAGTGTGAGTGACAGCCTCTAATGCATGGATCTCCTGCCTGGTGCCTGGCCAGGACGTTAGTCAGACCCCTCTCTGGTTCAGGGTCTCAGACATGAGCCAGCTGACTTTTGGCTTTCGAAAGTCGTTGATCTCCTTCATTTATTACAGTCGTTAAAGCAACAATCCTCGCAGTGTTATGGGAGTGCTCTTTATGTTTCTGTCATGGCATTTATGAAGTTATACATTACTGGCCGAGCTTTGCCCATAGGCATGTTGGGCATTATAATTCACCTTGTGGGTAAAGTTGTCCTTATGTCGTTGTAGTCCTTTTTGACTTCTGTAGGCTAATTGCTCTATTGATAGTAACTCATTCTTTGAATTAGAGTTGATTTAATAAAGACTGTTGGCTACACTCTTTGCCTTGGTGGCTATGAAAATCCATTTAGCATAAACACTGCACCTTTTAAGTGCTTTACCCTGGATTTCACATTTCTTTCAATGCCACTTGCTCTGTTTGGCTTACAAGTAAATAAGCTAACAGTGACTAGCACTTAAAATAATTTTTTTTTTTTTACATATCTTGATCATGTGGTGGCTGAGCCAGACATGAATCTGTGCACGGGGGAAACTTGGTACATTCTTGTTCATTCACGGGTCAGACACAAGGCCTAATTGTTTTGGCCTTTCACAGTTAACGTTGCTTCATTAACAGCACTGAATCCTCCCCCTGAAACCCGGACCTAATCACCTGCTGCGGACCCTTCACAAATAAAGACAGGCGGAGGGTATCGCTTACCATACATTGAATATAGCTCTTCTCTGAAGGCTGCTTCTCAGAGCCGTGTGTGTGTGTGTGTGTTTTTCGTGTGATCGTTTTTATGTGTGTATGCGGGGGTGAATGTGGTTGAAGCAAACTGCGTTGCTTACGTAAGACGACTGGTCTAAGCTGCTTGTAGTGATATAGCTCAGGGAAAAGTAAACCCTTTGTAAACACACAGACACAAACTTGCACGCTCAGTAACCGCATGTGACTTGACATTTTTAACAAAAGCGCCCTATATATATTACGTGACTCTGGTGTGTGTACAGTATGTTCTTAGTAGCTCATTCCTCAAGGGAGCTCCGTTCTGCTGGCTAATTGGGAATCTCCTTCGCTCTTGCTCTGTGGTGAACATGATCTTAAAAGCGTACATAACTTAAACAGCCCTTTGCTTTCACATGTAGGAAGTCCGAGTTAAAATGTCCACTATCTTGAGTTGTAGCAAAGTGTGCTCAGACTGCCCTTTGAATTTGTTTGCATTGTAGTGGAGTATCAGAAAGGCTCAAAGTACATTATACTGTATCCATAGTCTATACCATCTGTTACGTGTTGGTGATTGATCACTACAGGTGTCCACAGGAATTCCTAACCAGTCCTAGTTATGAACCTGCACACAGCTGAGACCCTTGTTGTAATTCAAATTTAGAGTCCCTTAGGACTCTGTCGAACCACAAAGAGCCCTGTAGGTCTGTTATCTTAATAGAGACAAACCTCTTATTCCAGATTCCTTCTTGATATTGACTTCTCACAGCACTGTGATCAGTCAGACTGGTAACATAAGACCTAATATCACTCTCCAACCATGCGTGTATGTTTATTATGTTGGGGTGTAATTAATTAACTCAAAGTGCCTTGTCCTACTTCCCTCACGGGACACCTCGTTCTTTACTTCTACTCGTGAGCTCTGAAACCCAACCGGACACAGGGACAGTTTATTTCACTGACCTGAGCTGGACTCTTTTTATTTATAAATCTCTGTGACACAGCATAGAGGTCCATTAAACAGCGTTACCCTTATTTGGTCCTCTCACACATCAGCAGTGGGAAGTGCTGAGGAGACAGGAAGAGGAGGGTCTGCTGCCCCTGTGTGGCGGTCTGTGCACAATGCATTCAACTACAACCACTTGTTAAATTCCGCCTATTGCTAAAACACAAATAAGATTCTTCTGGATTAATTGCATGTTTATGTTTTGACATTGATGAGCTAACACAGCTGTGTGTTTGTCTGTGTGTGTGTGTGTTTTCAGGGGGATTTGCGGGGCTACCTGTCTCAGCAGGATTGGATGTTCAGAAACGCTGAGTTGCTGCAGCTGCAGAGGATGGCCTGTGAAATCGCTGCTGGTGTCACTCACCTTCACAAACACAACTTCCTGCACAGGTAGCACTTCAGGATTGCAACACTTAAGCAAGCTCACAGGTTTTAGACCCACTAAGCTAAGCAGCTGCTGTTTGGGGTAATGCTCGCTCTCTCAGTGACAGCAAGATACAAACACATTGCGATTCCATATTTTAATTACAACCTCTACTCTCAGATGCTTCACATTTTTCACTGAGCCAACATGTGATGTTTTTCTGCCCCAGTTTAATTTAGAAGATTAGTAGTTATCTTATTTGAATAGGTATTACTTAAGTACTACTTAAGTAAGAAGTAGTTCTCATTACACTCTTGGTTATATTTATTGTTAATGGAGAAAGGATAAGTGATAATGTTAGTAAATTAAATTTTCTGTCCCTTGTCTCATTCATTTGGACTGCTCTTGTCTAGTGCAACATAACTGATGTCATTTGGGTGTTTACAGTTTACTGGGTATGTCATGTCACTTGGTAAATATGTAGTCACAAACCTCATAAAATATGACTGTAAAGACTTGGGTCAACTGTTAGTTTTACTTTAGTGCTTACTGTCCAACCAGTCTCAGGAGTACCAGTGTTCTCCAAAAAAGGTGTGTACAGCAGAGAGGCTGCATTTCATTTTCATTTTTACCCCAGCGCGTACGGGATGTCTGGCTACTAGCAGCCAGTAGGGCACAGGGGGTGTTGGGAGCGTGTGGGGGTAACATACGATGCTCAGCTCATCAGCTCTATTTTGCATGCTCAGAATAAGCTCAGAGGGTTCCAATTACACAGCTCCCATGCATTGCCACAGTGTCAGCTGTCTGCTGCCAGAGGTATATGATGATTCTGCTCTTTGCATGTAAAAGGATAGCCTCATATTGGGCGTTGTGTTTTAATCCTTGTTACAACTCAAAGGGAGTTCTACAAGCTTCCCTCCATGTGGACTAATTTAATTTACAATCGTAAAAATATTTCTCTTGCACTTTTGTTCAGAGGCCGCAAAAATTAAAAAAAGGTTACACAAACTAAATGATTCTGAGCGCAGCTACATGTTGGCAAAATTGGATGAGAGGCGGTTGATGGTGCAGCGCCGCAGACACAAAACCCTCAGGGCAAGTGCTGCGTGGGCTGATATCCAAAGCTGAAACCTCAGCTTTGCAATGCAACAGTGGGAATGGTGCCGCAAACGAGCAAAACACATACTGTACTGTGTGCCATGAATATATTCTCATTCAGAAACTTTCTTTTAAGGCACCGTTCAGTGATTGCTCCACGTATATTTATTACCTAATTGCTGCCAAGTTTGCTCTGTTTGAGATTTTCTGTTTTCTCATTGGAGTTTGGGTTGTTAATCAATATGAGCCACATTTGTGAGTATTCACTGGGTTGTAAAAGTCTTGATCTGCCAGCAAGACCTTTTTTTTCACCAGTTTTCATATTTAGCTCGTGTTCAGTCAAATCCTATTTCTAAAACGCAATTACAAAAACATTAATTAAGCCTGAATCACAGCTTACGAGTTTAGCGGAATGAGTCCGCATTATTCCAGCACTCGTTCAGAGCATCACATTATCACAGTATCCTGTGATGTTACAGTATGCTTTGCCTTTTCCCTGTTTGTAGATGTTTACAGGGGTTGAGATCGGGTGACTGTGGAGGGAAACTTACGCAAGTCCTAGCTTGGTCTTAAAATAGGCTCGTAGCTCATAGCTTCGATGAGCATTTAGTGTCATCGTCCTGCTGAAAAAGAAATCCTCTTTAACAAAGCAAGAACAGATGGCATTTCTGCGGGACTGGTACTCTCTAGCCAATATGTAGTTGATCCTGTGCAGGTCACCAACAATAATTGGTTTTATTCATTGTGGCATTAACTTCTGATTTGGCTGTTTCCAAATAAAATGTGTTTTCCCAATTGTAAACTCCCACTTTCTTTCAATGTTTTGACTTGCTTTGTCATTGAAAAAGTGATTTTCAAAGTGTTTCCCATTAAGGTCTCTGTTTCTCAATTGTTCTTTGACTGTACTCTTATTGACTGGATCAGGGAGAATTCTACTTTGTATTAACAAAGCATCCTAATGCTGAGTGGTTAAGACTAGGTGTTAATGGTGAAATACAAAGGAAATTATTAGTTACTTTTTTTCTTAGTTTCCTCTTTAAATTAAGGCTAAATTATATAGATTATAAGGACTAAAGCTATACAAGAAGCCATTAAATCATATTCATATTAATCATATTAATTAGTCACCGTGGAATATGTGCTCAAACACTATATGTTAGGAGCATATGTGTTAATATTTTGATTAAAAATACAGTGTAATTACTGGATGCAAAAGTCCTACCAGTTAGTGTGAGAAGAAGATATTCAGACAGTCATTGTCAAAAATATCCATTTTGTGAAAATATAATTGGGTTTGAAAGATAGTGATTAATAACAGTTCTTGGTAGTGGACATAATGTTTTTGACACCAGAGTTTTTTTTTTCCCTCCTGATCACAGATAAAATCAAGAAGCTGCACTGCTGTCTGATGGTATAGGACCGATCATTGCCACACCACGTATTCGCCTTGTAGGGTTAAGATATTGGACTCTTTTCCTTACTGCTGTGTTGCTGTATGTTGGGCCCTCGGCCAACAGCAGAGGACAGGGGACAGGAGAGTTTAAAATAAATCTCCATTTATCTTACAGAGGTTTCAGTGGGTCTGACAGTAACTGGGCCATGTACATACACGCAAGAACACTGGTGTCAGCAGTGTTTGTCGTTAGGCAGGTAAAAGGGACCGGGGAACTTGTGCACAGGGAATGCTGCAGGACTAAAGGGAAATCAAAGCCTGCCTCTTCGGTCAGTGTGAATGAGCTACCATATGTCTGCTTAATGTGCAGAGAGAGCGTCGGAGCTTCTTACGCCCTCTCCTGGCAGCCCCACAAAAAGTCAACAGAGCCTGTGTTTCCCTCTAGAAACTATATCCTGCTGCTGTATGCACGAGACAGGAATAGCCCCTGTTTGAGTCTTGTTGCAAGGTGAAGAGCAGAGGCAAGTGACAGAGGAAGAATTTCCTATAGTTGCCAAAGTAATTTGTGATCCTTGCCAGACTCGCTTGCCCTTGATTATTGCAAGGTAATCTTAGCCTTTAAGGTTAAGAGCAGATGGTGGATCCCTTGTTGATCTTGATAAGATTGATTTTGTTGTCACTTCACACTGGTCTTTGCTTTAACTTTGCTTTATAGACATGAATGACAATGCACAGGCCAAACAAAATTGACTAACTGGGGCAAGAACAAGTGTCAGCTGAATATTTTCATCCCAACGCGTTCACAAACGTGCCTGCGAGCCTCATAATCAGTGAATGCTTTGGTAATCATGAATGTGTAAAGTATCTAATCCATCCGTATGTGACATGCCAATGTTTTTCTTTATGCTGTCATAGTGATTTGGCTCTGAGGAACTGCTACCTGACTGCAGATCTTACAGTCAAAGTGGGAGACTATGGAATTGGACCCTACAGATACAAAGTAAGCAGAAACCTCAATTTCAGATATTTTCAGCACAGAGATTTTGTCAATTTCCTCATTACTGTATGGAACTGCATATTCTTGTCAACACCAGGGGCTGGTTACACAAAGATACTGTCCATTAGGCTGGTTTAAGATCAGTTGTAGTTTTACTCTTGAATAAACATGACCCAATCATACTTTTTAGGGGCTGATACTGCTAAATAATGTGATATTTTTTGAAATAGCTGGTCTGATACAGATTACCAGTGGTAATCAAGTGAGTATCACTGTGTCTGTTGTTGTTGTTTTTTTTGTGGTCACTAAACTGAGTTAAAACATGTGCATTAAGAAGTAGCTGCTCAAAATCTGATTCAGACACATTTGCTCACATTGTGGGCATTATAAACTCTGATACATTAAAAAAATAATCCAAATGCATACCAAATGAAGATTTGTATTAGATCTCTTTGCTTGTAGCATGTTAACACAGCCCCCCCAGTGCCTGCTAGGCAGTAGCCGCCCAGTGATATACAGTACAAAGAGCCTGACTGCGTCTCCAGTCCCACCAAGGTTAACTGCGCCATCTGGAGTCTTTGTGGAGCGAGAGAGAAACTCACTCAGGATGTGTAGGGGGGACTGGGCATCCATAATGGATCAGGCAGTGATTCATTTGTGTTTGTTTTGCCTAATTTATGATCTTTTTTTCATGATGGGGAAATGTTGAGACCACTGATCAAGCCATTTATAAATATTGTCCAGTACACAGGACAGAACAGACCAGTCCAATTAAGTATTTCTACTCTTGGAGGAATTTTAAGCTTAATTGTTAGCCACCCTACTCCAGACTGTCTTAGAACAAGGTGCTGTTGTAATGGTGAAAATGATTAGTCAAAAGGAGATGAGGAAAGTATGGATCATAATTAGAGGTTTGCTAAAAAGATATCAAGCCTGTTAGATGTCCTTGTAGCTGTTAAATTCTTCCATGTGAATACGAGTTTAGTAGTCTGAAGCAGGTTGGCCATGTTTTTTGTTTGAAAAGAGCCTTAATTTACCAAATTCAACAAATTATTCCTGGTGTGGTTAAGAACTACTCCACTTTGTGCAACTGATGGACTGAAATTACCTATTTAAAGTTTGGCTATTTATTGAACTTAAGTCACAAAGTGTATATTCTGAGTCTAAGTCTAGGCTGTGCAGGTTGTTGCCTTTGATCAATTGTATATTTCACTAAAGAATTGACATCGTCTTCTCTTGTATCTTGACACGCTGTAAATGTCCAAAGGCACTTCTGTCTGCTGCATTCCTTAAATACTGCTGATCCGTCAGTTTGGCTGTCTGAATTTAATACTCAAAAGATAAGGTCACCCACTGAATCTATTTCTGTAAAGAAAGAGAGAGGCAGAGTGAGAAGTGCACCGCCTCAATGAGAGCTAATAAACAACCAAATTTCTCCCGTTGTAGAGTGGGTTGTTAATGACATTGTGTTTGCACAATTATTTGCACTGTTTCCTAGAAAGTTATAGTTTGTAAAAGCAGCAAATACCGTGTGTGACTGAAATTTTACGATGTTATTATAGGAGGATTACATCATCACAGAGGATGATGTATTCGCACCCCTTCGCTGGTTGGCTCCTGAGCTGGTGGGTGAGCGCCATGGGGGTGTCATTACTATGGAGCAGACCAAGCCCAGCAATGTGTGGTAGGTACCAGATCGCAGCTCTTCACTGACACTAGAGGACATGTAAAAAAACAAAACAAACATTACTCATAATGACTGTGAGTGAACCTGAATCTAATCCAAATACATTTTAAAATGACACTCCCTGATTGCTTATTGTTAGGTATAAAACATATTCCAGCTATACATATCCTTTTAATAAAGTATATTTGGAATGAGGCAAAGTATGACAGTAAGTTGCTCTGCAGTACATGTCTGACTCATTGCTGAGAAGACAAACCCTTACTGCTAATTCCAGATCTTGTAAATCCCAAACGATCTGGATAATTTCCAAAAGAGGGGGAATAGACACTGACACTGCACCAACTAAGCATCTATCCACACTGTACACTCTTTTCAGCCCCTCCCTGACTTCACGACTCGTTGCCCAAATGCCTTCCGGTCATAAATTGCAGAGTTACGTAAGATGGTTCTAGTTACAAGAGCCAGATATCCCCCTGAATAAAAATATGTTGAGATTAAAAATGTTCCCCATGTAAAGAGCAACTCCCTTAGCATTAGTCAAGTGTGCTATCACAGCTGCTTTATGAACCATGTCATTTATTTATTTTACAGTACTGTTTTTGTGGGTTTGGATATTCTTAACAACTCACCAGTTTTATGGTTTGGGGTCAAGAGGTTTAGGTCATTTGCTGAACTGGGCGTGTGCAATATAACTTTTGTCATGCAGTAAATTCCAACAGCTATTTTATCCTCAATTGTCTGTAGGGCCTTGGGGGTGACATTGTGGGAGCTCTTTGAGAATACTGCTCAGCCGTACCCACATCTGTCTGACCGGGAGGTTCTCAATCACGTGATCAAGGATCAACAAGTCAAACTCTTTAAGCCACAGCTGGAGCTCCCTTATTCTGACAGATGGTGAGTCTTTTGAATATGTCTATCAGAACAAATTACATACTAATAGTTTTGTAAAACTAAAAAAAATGTTGGTAGTATTGGTTCAGTCAGGTTCTAAGTGATTGAAGTTATTTGGTCATTAAAAATGTATCTTGTCTGACAAAGAGAGGTCTGTTTTCCCTGCAGGTATGAGGTCCTGCAGTTCTGCTGGCTGTCTCCAGACAAGCGGGCCACGGCAGAGGAAGTGCACCGTTTGCTTATCTACCTGCGCATGCAAGGCCAAAAAGACATAGAAGAAGATTTTGAGCAACGCTGGGATGCTCTCAAGCCTAACCCTTCCACACGGCAGACCACTGTCAGCCACTCATCTTTCCCAATCTTGGAACAGTTTGCTGATGATGCCCTGCGACAAGAGATCGATGAAGTTCTTACTGTTACCGAAACCAGCAAAGGTCTCAGCTTTGAGTATGTTTGGGAGGCAGCCAAGCACGACCACTATGATGGCAACCATGGGCGTTCAAGCATGGACACAACATTGAATTATCACAGCATGTTCTTTCCTGTTTCCAGTGAAGACATTCAGGCCCATTTCCCTGATCCTGTAGCCAGAGCAGCGGGCACAGAAAGTGGTAACACTCCTTCAGGAATCCCTGGGATTGTACCAGTGTTTGATGCACAAAAGCCATCTAATGGAAATGAATATTACATACAACTAGAAGAGCAAGGGGAGAGCACCGTTGGGGTAGATGAGAACAGAGGGCAAGACATGGACTTCAGTTCAGGCCGGCAAGACTTTGTTGTTCTCCAAGACGTCCGTCTGGATGAGTCAAGTACCGATGCTGATTTTTTCCACCAAAGTATTGACTCCAAGGATTCCTATTTACCAGATAGCCACATCTGGTCCTCTCTTGAAAATGACAGTCCATACCACACCACCATTTTCACCGAAGGGTCCAAGCAAGAGGACTCTCCTTCCTGGAGGCAGAGTTTTATGGAGCTTCCAGAGCGCAATGGGAACCCTTTCCATGAAGGTGCACCTTTAGAAGTCCAGGAGGTGGATACAGATAAAAGCTATGGGGATTCTTTTTTAGGGGATTGTTCAGAAGCCCCTCACCTGGAGGATTCTGTGGAAGTGGAGGTGGAGAACACAGATGTGAAGAGGCTTCTGAACACTGAAAAACTAGCTGACAACTTCCTGTTTCTCAAAGACCAGAACCTGATGAAAGACGGATCTAGTTTCTCAAGTCCACAGGAGAATTTTCTTTCACCTGGCGTAGCCCACGAACCAGAAGAAGCGTTCAAAATGCGCTCTTGGGACAACCTTGAGACTTTAGGCAGCTTAACCACAGCAGACACTTATTTAAAACCTGCAGCAAGTAGCACATCCTCAAGACAGGACCTTTTAGACTCTCCAAGTGCCAGCTTGGGGGAGTTAAGTCAGTCTCTGGTAGAAAATGAAACACTGGTGCCTTTCATTACAGTGGTCACAGAAGATGACACAAGCAACCAGCTGCCAGTTAGAATTAGTTCTTCCACCGAAGACCTTGGTCTGCTGCAATCCTCAGACAGAGGTATAGACTCTGGTTTTGATTCTACCTCAGAGAGGTTTGAGATTATCATTAGTCAAACTGATGGCCACACCCCTGCATTCTCTGAAAGTGCCACTACAGACTCATTGTGCACAGATGCCAAAATTCCCAGCCTTGAAGACGACCTTGGAACCTCAAAGGATAACGTTCAGCCCATAGACGGTAAAATGCCTGAAAACCTGCAAGTCCAAGCATTGTCCTCAGACAACGGACACAGTGAAGACCTAACAAGTAACGATCTGTTGAGCGAACTAATTGAGGATGCAGATATAGAACTGGAAACCACTCTGTCTGACCATGAAGAATCATTTATGGATACTAATGGGCATCCTCTTGTCAGATCTTCTCTGTTGGTCTCTGGGCCATCTTTGGACCAGATCAGCCAGGACAGTTTACTGGAAGACAGTATGTCCACCACTCTACCAACTGTAGATAATTCAGCCGAGACACCAGACTCTTTAGACTCTCTTGACATCCACAGGCTAAGTGAGCAAGGAGAAGAGCTGAATGCTCAAATAGCCCAACACAAACTCCAGCCTCCGTACAAAATATCAGACAGCGGGTATGAGACGGAGAACCTGGAGTCTCCTGAGTGGAACTCTCAGCCTAATGTCAAAGACGATTCCCCTGTAAAAAATGGCTTGAGTGTTGCCAAAGAAGAGGAGGAGACAGAAGAGCCCACAGCTGCGACAAATCTGGTTCCACCAGAGATCATCATCTCTGAAGTAGAGGGTGTGCTGGATGCTCACAGCGACGATCCCAGTGAGGGCCAGCAACCAGATCATGTAGCTCCTGCTGAGGAGCCACTCATGGGCAGTAATTACAGAGACTCTGCCTACTTCTCAGACAATGAGTCAGAACCCGAGAAGAAGTCTGAAGAAACGACTGCGGGAGGTTCTGGTGAAGTCACGTGGCTGAGGAACTCTACCGACACGGCCAGCAGGGCTGCTGGAGGTCCAGCACCAGAGGTTAATGTGGAAAGAGATGTAGATTGTATATTTTCTCAGCAAGAATCTGCTGAAACTGAAACTGCTGAACCACAGGCTGATGGAGAAACACCCGATCCTCATGTTGGGGGCATATTACCAGATGGAGATTCAGATATCACCGAGAAATGTGAGAAGGAGGTGACAGAGTCGACCAACAATCATAACGAAGATAGAAACAAACCAGAGGTGTTGAAGGACGTCACATCTCCTGATCAACCAGACCCATCAGAAGATCTAGAAACTCCACTTCCTTCTGCTGCCCCATCAACGCCGTCCCCAGAGAGCACAGGTCATGCTAAACTAACCAGAACCTACGCGAGTGACGGTCATAAAATAAAAGAGCCGGACATGGAGGGGCGTTACCTGGGGAGGCGGGATGGCTCAGGTTTAGACAGACAGGAGGATGGCGTAGATGCAGATGAGGAGGACGAGAACAGCGACGACTCCGACGATGACATCCGTGCGTACCAGATGCACAGCTCCAGCTCAGAAAGTGAGGATGATGTCGTGCACACGGTGCCGCTGATTGTCTCAGATGACAGCAGCGCAAAGAACCTGAAGAGCTTATTGAAACCCACCACGCTGAACATTGAGGCATCATCTTCCCGCTTTCCTGAGAGGAGCAGTGCAGATAACTCCAGAAGAGCTGTGTCTTTCTTCGATGATGTCACTGTCTACCTGTTTGACCAGGTAAAGAATTGTCTATTTTGTTGTTTATTGTCAGAGTTATTGTTGGTGTAACCTGCAACTATTAAGACACTTTTGTGTTGCCATTCTAATTAAAATCCAACTCATTCTGATTTAGGAGACCCCCACAAAGGAACTAGGTGACCACTCCTCAGGCTCAAACAGTCAGGCACCAGAGTTCAGCAGCCCAGTGCCCACTGCCAGCTACCTGAACCGGTTCACCAACTCTGAAAGCTCCACTGATGAAGAAGGTAAAGCCAAAACCCGCTAAATGTATGCAGCTGCTGAAGATAGTCTTTGTCATTACGCGTCCTGACTCATTCATAAAATCCCTACAGGTGGTGGATTTGAGTGGGATGATGACTTCTCCTCCCCTGCACCTGCCTTCCTGCCCAAGACGGATAAAGACCCCGTATCAAAGACCATGTCCTCATCTGCAGCATCTCGCTTTTCCTCTCCGCCCCCTGCAGTAGGGCGCGTGCTGGAGCCCAGCTGGACCAGCTCCTCAAACTACTCCCGTTTCTCCATCTCACCGGCCAGCATCGCCAGCTTCTCCCTCACACATCTCACCGACTCTGACATCGAACAAGGAGGCAAGTTAAGGCATGCAGTCACACCAAACCTTTATGGGTTTTTACACAGGCTTAAAGTTAATAGTTAATAGTTTGATATTTCGGGAAATACGCTTATTGGCGTTCTTGCCAGGAGTTAGATGAGAAGATTGATACCACTCTCGTGTCTGTACGGCAAATATTATTAGCAGGTTATCTTAGCATAAGCTGAAGGCTCCACTGGTGGTAACGACAACACTCTAGGAAGTTACTGCTGGTAGTGGATTTATTTTACTTTTGGACAGAGCAATGTAAGCTTTTTCCAGTATTTATGCTAAGCTAAGCTAAGCGCCTGCTAGCTGTAGCTTCATCTTAACCATACGCACGAGAGTGGTAAGATCATATTATAAAGTTTTACTGTTTATATGAATGTATATGACATTGCTATCCTATTTGATATCTTCGCGAACTACTATGAGTAGATTTGACGTATGATGTACCATGCTCATTGGGCCTTATAATAATATGAATATGTTTAAATAATATTCATCAGTTGAACACCTTTAAACTCTCTTCATCCTCTTTTGTTCACCTCAGGAAGCAGTGAAGATGGAGAAAAGGACTAGTGTGATAAATGAAGGGACCATTTATCATCTCACTATTGAAAAACGAACCTATACTCGCACTTTTTGGGAAATGGAGAACGGCTGAATAAGGACAGATGACGCGGTTTGTGGGGCAAACCGCGGATGCTTCTCTCAGGCAGAACTGCTCGTTACCTACAAGGAGACGGCCATGAGGACAATGGCTGCAAAGTGACTTTCAGCAAATAAAGACGGACGAGGCCCAGTCCCGGTCTGAGCCACATCACCTCTCCAGCTACATCAGTGTGTGTGATTTCAGTTTAGTGCAATTCCACTTTGGGGAAGGACAAAAAAAAAAGTTTCTAAATGTTTGCTTTAAAGACTCATCAAGCGCATTCCAGGTGTTTGGCTGCTTCTTTTTGT
Organism: Oplegnathus fasciatus; assembly: GCA_003416845.1. Taxonomy (NCBI): domain Eukaryota; kingdom Metazoa; phylum Chordata; class Actinopteri; order Centrarchiformes; family Oplegnathidae; genus Oplegnathus; species Oplegnathus fasciatus. The sequence goes on along the minus strand of NTHP01000112.1, from coordinate 735,312 downwards.
TGTGTGTCGAAGTGCACTCCCTTTTCCAGGACTTTTGCATCACCAAAAAANNAAAAAAAAAGACTTCTCATGTTCTGAGTTCAACACACTGGGCTGGCAAACTTACCACTACAGCCAAATAGGAATAAGCTCTTTGATTTCAGCAGACCTAAAACTGAAGCTTTTTCTCTGACATTGTTAATTTTGCTCCTTCATGTTGTGCGATTATTTCAGTGGTTGCCTTTTTTTTTTTTT
>NTHP01000112.1:704299-735000 GCA_003416845.1 Oplegnathus fasciatus | reverse complement strand
TTGGAAGAGTGATTTGTTTTTTCGTAACCTCTTGTTGGGTGTAAGTCTCCTAATTGGAGAGAAACTATGTGGTATCCTTCTGTAGCAGCATTTGAATAAGAAGGGTTGAAATTTAGGAAGCGCCATCCATGCATAGGATGATTTGATAACTACCTTAACTTAAAAAATCCCTCATCTACAGAGGTGACGCACTGTATGCTCCTTTATTTATGTTTGAAAGGAATATTTACAGTAAGTAGTTTCATATTTTTGAGACATCTGAGTAAGAATGGTGGGTGTTATTAGACAAGGATTGTCATATTAATCCTTACAGAGGCAATCAAACTGACAGTTGTGAGGAAAAACTTAAAAACAAGTTATTCGTTTTGTAATGCTTCATTTTATGCTCTGAAATGTTGCAGGAAGTTGCTCGGATGGTTTTGTCCCAATTACTTGTCACTGGGTTTTTTATCACAGTGCCTGTGATGCTGTAAAAAAACAACAAAAAAAAACAACCTAGCTGCACTCATTTACTATCACTACAAAATTTAAAATCACACGTTCAGTGAGATTTTGTAACAAAAAAAAAAGCGGGAGATTTTATTTTTAAATGTCAGAATGAAGAAATGTATCGAGCTGTTTGTAAACAAATGTGCAATGAGTTTGATTAATTAAGTTGAAATTTGCGTACAAGTTCGTAGGACGACCTGCTGAACGTGGCGGCGTGTCTTCAGTAACGTGCAGGGACTTTAAGCTTCACAGAAACTCACTACTAGAACAAAAAAAAACACTGCTGCTTTTGTCAACGTCAGTGTCACGAACAGAGTTGTCTGCCTTTTATTTTTTTTTACTTTGTGTCAAACTTAATTAACCTGTTCAGATGGCATTTTCCTCCTTAAAGACCCCTTTTTCCCGTTGCAATTTTGAGCATTTCATTATTGTATCTTATCATTTGCAGGTCGTACATCGTCTCTGTGGCTGTACAGGGTTGGGTGGGGATGTGTGTGATCGGTTTCTGTATAAAGCATAATGCAACCCCCCTCCTCTCCTCATGTACAGCTATAAAAACAGTTCTTTGAAACTGTAGGTTATACAGTTACTGTATGGTTCTTTCCTTTTAATGACTCAAACACCTTTATCACAGATGACCTGATGAACAGCTATACTTCACCTGTAGTAGATAATATCCATCCCTCTGCCCCCCCATACAGAAAGCACTGTACAGTATCTTAGACAATGTTAACCTCTGTTAAAAACCAGCAACCTGTGCTTCAGTTAAACTTGAACGTTTATTTAAGGAAATCTTGTTTTATTTGACTACAGTATACATTTGCTTAATCTTGCACATTTGAGAAATGTAACTTAATGTTGAACTGTACTGATGTATGTAAATGTTAATTTTTTTTCTGTCTGTAAATGGGAAATGATGTAACTGAGTTCTAGGTATGAGGTTTCATTTTGTAACTTAAAGCTGAGTTGATCAGAGGAACATATCACAGTCGTCAGCTAAAAGCAGTTAAATTAAGACACAAAAGCAGATGTGAATTCATTCTGTCCTTTAAACTTGTAGATTTTAAAAATATTTTTACTTCATATTTATCATGCTTAGTGTAATTGAATGAAATGTTTATAATTACACTGTTTAATATGAAAATAAATGCAAATGAACTTCTAACCTCTGTGTGGTTGCTGCACATAGGAAGGCTATGTGTCGGAGTCTGGTGTCTTGCCAGTCGAATGACCCCTGGCTACAAAAACTGGCTCTTAGGATGTGGAATGTAGTCACTGTATCATTTAGATATCAACACCGGTTTTGAAACTAACTCCAAGGTCAAGGTGACCAGCTCTGGGCAGGTGAAGGGGTCCTCATGAGGCCTCAGGTGAGCTCTGCTGTGTTGGAGTTTACCTCAGAGAGTCTGTGCAACTGGATAGAATGGATGGATAGAAAAACATGAAACGGGAGCAGAAATTCTTCAGAATATAGTCCAATTCACAGCAGAGCAAGAATGTCCTGGTCAACACTGCGTACCAAGTCTTGTTTCACGCACAAACCCCCCATACACAAAGCCAGAGGGTCACAAGATTTAAGCTGTTTGCTCAAGTTGTGCCACATTTGTCAATAAAAAGGGAAGTTGGGCTTTAATTTCAAAACAAATGGAAATACTACCACAACATGTAAGTCTTCATAAAAAAAACAGCTGTTTGTCTTTGGTTGTATTCACCACAGATAGGTGTCTACTACAGGGTGATAGGTGACTGATACGTCCCTGGTTCGATTCTGGCTGGAGGAAAAGCACAGGTTGATGGCTGGATTCCAATTAGCTGCTTCACTTTCAGGGTCCTGGTGTTGTGCGTGCTGGCTCACTGGGACACTTGGAACACAACAGAGCCATCGTTATTGTTATGAGCAACACCTGTGCTTTTCCTGCTATGACAAGTCAAAGTGTCTGCTGTGAAAAGGGCCTATGAATCTCAATGCTTACTGTGACTGCTGTTTTCATAATGAGTCCATTTATTAAAATAAAAACTTGTCAGGTGAATCATTGTCTGCTGTCCGCCCACAAACTGCAATCAACTTGTTTCGTCAGACCGGCTGAAATGATGTCAGAACATAAAGCGATATTTTTAGACTTTTATTTCACATTTCAATGCCCTTGTTGGATGAATGTCGAGTTGTGGTGACATTCAGACCTGCCGCGCAGTTTCAACAGTCACGGTCATATCACGGTCATAGCAGTTATGTGTATGGATATAATACGAATAGGAAGAACTTTCCGTATTGCAGGCGGATAGAGAGGTATTATCTGGTAACGTGGACTGAATTTTCCATGTTTTTCTCTGCGGTCACTTGTAATGATGAGCGTTATATTTACCTGAAGTGTGAAGGTCTCAAAATTTTTGTCAGTTCTTTTGAAAAAGCCCTCAATATTAGGAAGGCTTGTCATAGCAATATGGGCGGAAAAAAAACCACTTCATTGCAAACTTATAACAGGCCAAAAAACAACAAGTGGAGAACAAATCCATAATAAATAAATAAATGAAATCACATGCAAATGTATGACAGGCAAAAACAAAACAAAAACAAACAAAACAAGATTCTAGAAATCAAGACAAGTTAGGCTACAGTGGGATTGTGTGTTTGAAGTTAGTTTGGTACCCAAGCCTTAGCCCTTTATCAAAGTCCCACCCTCTTAGGTTTTCACAGGATACTGTATATAAGAATGTATATAAGAAAGCTATTGCTAGATCCCACAACACCCAGTAGCCAAAGCCTAGTAAGAGCAAACACATGCGCTCACTTTTAAATTTTGATCCCACATCAAGATCCATTAAATCCTTGTGTGCTCCCTTTTCTGTTTTGTCATCACTGCATACTGACATGATTTCTGCCTGGGAAGCGAGCCAGGAAGTAACATTCATCCATCGATCGAGAGTCAGATCCAACCACAATATACAGTATAAACTCAGTGGTATGATTGTGCATTCCCTTTACATGAAGGGATAAGGGCCAGTGGGAATGGTCTGAGGAGACGAATGTGGATCCAGGCACAAACAGGGCTGGGGCTGAGGAGGAGGGGGAGGAGGCGGAGATGGGAGTGTGCTACACACCCACAGCGTTCCCGTTCACTTGTGTTGGAGGCCGCGGTGGGAGCGGGCTGCGTGGGGGTCCAACGGGAGGAGGATGGGGGGCGCGGGGAGCCTCTGCTGAGTTCCCCCTCACGCTGATGTGCTCCCATCCTCCCTGGAACACACATAAAGGACTGTTAATACTTGACTTACTTCGTCTTCTTCTTCTCATTAACTATCTACTAACTTAGTTGCACATTACTTAACTTGTCCACTAGAGGGCATTAACAAGGCCACAATATAAAGGAAACATGTTTAAATTTAGAGCTAAATTGTTGTCCAGAAACTATTAAAAATACATCATAGATTTCTTATTCATTATTATTATTTTGAGTCAGTTCCACACACACCGTCCTGCTGCTGTGGATACTCACTAGAGCACTAAATGTGTATTAGTCCTCTGTTAAAAATAGTCCCAAACAAATGCACTTTTCTCCTTTTTGATTAGCGTTTACTGAAAAACTACAGTGCCCAGCTGTTTAAGGAAATTACTGAGCTAACACATACATACACATTGTTGGTTTTGGTCTTATCATGGGATTAAAGTGTTTTTAAAAAAAAGAAAAATATATCTTTCTTTATAAGTTTATCTTTCAAGCTTTATTTCAACTCCTTAAGTGCCAACATTAAAAACAAATATTATGTCACAATGCAGACATAAACAATGCTGCTGTGTATGTGTGTTTTGTTTTCTTTTTCCTTTCATATTATTATTGACATGTGATTTGAGGGGGTACACTTAATGATCATGGACTCACCCCTATACCATAGTCCCAGGACTGGCCCTTGGGTTGCATGGGTCCCACCCCCAGCCTGTGGCAGACAGCTCCAGGAGTCTCAGTAGGGAAGCCGGGAACTCCATCTGCTATGATCCACACCTGGAGAGAACAACAGCCAAACACGAGCCAATCGTGGTTTATGATCACATGTATCACATGTAGTTCACAGTCGGATCCCACACTAACTCCCGCCGCATGCTGATGAAATCAAGCGTCACCATCCTCGCTCTCCTGGCACTTTCTGAGGTGATACTGTTTTAATGGCTTTGGTTAATACAATTCACAAAGTTCACAAAGAGGTAACCTCAACTTGATTTCCTGGCCTGACTTCCTGCAGCAATACTGACCTGGTCCAGCGGTCCCACAGAAACCGTGGTGACGTTGTTAGAGATGAGCTCCCAGGCAGAGCCCTGAGGGTAGCTGGGGGTGAGGCCCTGTCTGTACCACAAGTTACCTGTATGAAGACAAAAAGGGTTTATTGGGTTTGGTCTTGGATTTGAAGAGTCTTGTTCTAATTAAGTAAAAAAATTTAAAAAAGGTTTACTCACTGTTTTCATCCACAGCAAAGACAGAGGTTCGCCCAACAGACAGCTGTCTGAGAGTCTGTCTCGGGGGAGACGGGATGTGGTACCAGCATTCTCCTGTAGAGGGACAAGAGTGCTGGAAGTTTGGCTCGGTTTGGTCTATTACTGCCTGGTGCATGTACTCAAATAACAAAACCCTCANNGAGTTTTGCATCTTTAACTGACCTGCAGGATTTTGTGGGGAAACAGACCCTCTGTAGAACACAGCTCCATCCTTGGCGATGGCCCACACCTGGTTGGCTCCGCCGATGGAGATGGACTTAAAGGGCTGGTCTGTGCCCACGTGTAGCCAGGAGCTGCCCTGTGAGATCAAACACACTGGTGTCAGAGAGGAGTGCTGTTTTTGCAGAGAAGAGATGAATGCAAACTGACACTTGGAAGGAATTACAATGAAATTATTCTTTCTTAGTTAAGATCTAAAAGTAAGTAAAATGTTTACTGTCAGAATTCGTTCTTCAGCACGTTTCTTACCGCAGGGTTTTGGGGGCTGACTCCCAGCCGACACAGGACATCTCCCTTGTCACTGAGGGCCCAGACAGGGACCTGCTCCATCCTGCTCTGGGCCAGGCATGGCATCAGAGAGATGTCACTCAGAGGGATGGGTGGGACCTGCTGCCACGGACCTCTCAGTGTGATCTTACACTTCCTGTACGCAGAGTATGGGATTATTTTAATGCTGAAGAGAGTAACAAACCACAGAAATGTGTGAGAGTGTGTTTGATTACCTGGTCCATCTTCTGCGCCTGACAAAGTCCTTCATGGTTTTGTGGCCATGAAAGGTCCTGTAGGAGAGAGGTAAGTCAGACAAATGGCACACCTCTCTTTCACACAATTTGTTTTGAGACAGCTGAGAATAATAATAACGTACGCAGGGAAGTCTGCAGCATACTGCCAGCCTTCTTTGTCTGTCCCTCCAGGGACGTTGTAGTCCACAGCCCACTCCGACACCTGAAACACAAACAGTTTGGTGCTGGAGAATCAGCTGGTGGTGAAACAAGAAATTAAATGTGTGTGCAGGAGGAATTCTGAATCGATCCCACCTACCCAGGACCACTGAGGGGAAGGCGGGTGTGTGCCACCTTTGGTGCACTCCTTCAGGCCGCTCTCGTCACTCCACATAGGGCGGTCTGTAGGAAGTCCTCTGGAGCCAAAATAACAGAAAGTTGATGTTTTAGGAGCAGTCAAAAGACAGTCCTGTCAACAACCCTTTAACGAGCACAACTACAAAGATCAAGATAAACTTTGAAGACTTTGTTGAACACTGTAAAAGATGAAATGTTCCTACTTGTCCGTATATCCTGTCATGGGGTTCCATCTTTGATTCTCATACACATGAACACTCCTGACATCAGTCTGCTGGTGCAGCTGAACTGCATCTCCTGCAACACAAACACAGACATAAATGTAATGCTAGCAAATAAATAGTTGTAATACATTTTCAGCTGCAACAGATGATAGAGTCAACTGCACACGAAACTACAAGCTGTTAGCAAGAAGATAGTGCACCGATTCTCTCTTGCAAATTAATTACTGAAATTAAATGTGACCTAAATTTGACATTTGAAGTAAACAGCTCTGCAGCTATAGATTATTTTCATTATAGATTATTGTATCAATTATAGATTATAGAATGAGCATTACCATATAAATATAAAACAAGATAAATTTCCATCTCAAATTACCTTAAAGGATATCTCAAGAGAATCCGAGCTTGTGAAGTTGTTACTCAATAAATAACTAAGCACTTATTACAATTCACAGATACATTTTATGTTGATCGACTAATTGATGTTTCAACAGTAGTAATAAATACACGACAAACTGATAAAGAAGGTAATTTAAAGGACTCATCAAAGGTTTGTACATATCAATATCAAGGGGATGAGCCTAGAAGTGTAGACGATATCTGAATGTTTACAGGGGCGTGTTTACCCGGGTTGGGCTGTTGCCCATAGCGCCCACTGTAGACCCAGGCGGTGCCGTCCCACCCGATGCCCCACACCAGCCCCAGACTGTTAGACTCTACACAGCGTAGGTGACCCGGGACCTGCCGCCAGAACCTGCAGCAGCACACAGCGGAAGCACCCAGCGTTAGCCTCGTTACTGTTAGCACACAGAGACAAAGTGCTGCTACGCACAATGTGAAAGAGATTAGCAGCACGAATAATACCCACTTTCACCAGGCAGAGCAGTATGTTAGCATGTTAGTGACATGGTGACACAGGCGAAGACTATCAGAAAGAGAGAAACAAATAAAGCAGGCAGAGTCTACTATTCGGTATCAGTCTCACATGAGGTCACAGGCCAGCGTGTTTGCAGTTGCCTCCAGGGAGAAGGACGGCTCATGGACCATGATGTCTCCCTTTGAGGTTGTGGACCACAGGGCCTGTCTGGATGGGGGACCAGTGATCGCTCGACACTCACAGCAACAGTCAGACAACAGGCACAACTAAACACACAGAACAGACCCAGAAACAACAGGGAACGTGATCAGCAATGGGCTGTTGCTAATAAATATAAATACTAGTGAAGTAAAAGATGAAACACTGTCAAATTCTCCGCAACATGCAATGTTCTGCGCTACATTTTCACTGCAGTGTTTGCAGCAGCTGTTACCCAGTCATTCATGTCCTTTTCAGTTTGTGCTGCCAGTACCAGAGGCCACCTCTGTTTGGTCCTTTGGGCAGTGTACACAGCAAAGGCATAGTGGCAGTCCCTGAGCACCGGAACCAGCGCCGTCACTTCATTTATAAACACATGAAGGTACTGAGACAAAGAGATAAGAAAATGAGAATGAACAGCTGTAAGTGGACAGTTAGTTAATAAAACATGAGCTGTCTATGCATCTGTCACCTTCTGTGAGACTTTAACCATAACTTAACAGCAAAACCAACCTTTTTCTCATCATACTGTGTGTAGTAGACAAAGAAAATGCTGTCCTTCCTGCCGTCAGCCTTGGTGGACTGCTCGAGAGCAACACCCACATCCACCCAGCGCTGAGGCTTCCAGTCTCTCCACCAGCGCAACGCACCTTTACGCACCCACACCGACTGGTGAGAGACACAGGGGGATGTGACCACATGGAAAATGTGACAAGAGATGAGGTATGATTAAACCAAGAGAGAAAGGAGGAGTTAAAGAGAAGCTTACGTTGCTTCTCTCCAGCGGTTTCTTGCTGATCTCCTCTCTGTGTTCCTGCTGCTGCTGCTGCTCGCTCCAGGCTGCTGACTGGACTGGAGTCAGTGACAGGGAGCTGGTGAGAGGACCTGACAGAGAGACGTACAAGTCAGACGTTTAGACAGACAGACAGACAGACAGACAGACAACCATAGAGATGACACGTACAGTATATCTCTATGCATGTAAAAACATCAAACACAGACACACAGTGTACAACATTCAAACAACACAGATAAACACATATAAACCGACAATCAACTAAATGTGACCACATTTGTGACATTGTTTGCGTTTTTTAATATTTGTAAATTGTTAACATACCTGTGGGACTCAGCCAGCTGATTTGTGAACTCGCATCCACATCGCAGCCTCCACCAGAGATCCAGGTCCACACTGGCCCGTCCTCTTCTCCAACACCCTGAGAGGTCTCCAGGGAGTAGGTGGCAGCAGCACTGCCATCGCCCAACGAGGGCCCCGCTACCCGTGCACTTCGAGCTGCTTCTGCCCCCTCAAGATCCACGTTCATCCAGGGGACGTCATGCCCTGCAGCCCCGGGGGTCGGGAGTATCGGGGCCGGGGACGGCTCCTCGCCTTCTTCCTGCGGTACCTCTGTGATGGACGGTTGGGGTGTGGACGTTTTGTCGCGGTCGGAGACCAGGCTGTTGATGAAGCTGTCGCTGGCGGGGATGAATGGTTTGGGAGCATCCTGTTGGGAGGCTGAAGGAGCGTCCTCTGTTTTCAGTGGAGGTGTAGCTGTGTCGGCTCCCCCTAATGGGACTACAGAGGGGGCTGCTGCCTCCAGGATTGGGGTGTCATTAGTGCCGTTTTGTGGGTCAGTAGGACCTATCTCTGAGTCTGAGTCAGTGCAGCTCAGCACTGAGCCTTGTGAGGCCTCAGTCAGATGGCCGCTAAACTTACACTCATCCCTATTAAACACACATGGACAGAGCAGGAAGAAATAAGAGATATAAACAAGTCGGTTACATTACATGATTCAAGAAGACTCAGCTCGATCATTCATACAGACCTGGGTGGAATAACCTCTTTGCTATTGCCCCACTGGGCAGAAACAGGGATCCAGCCGTTCCCGCTCGGTTCAGACGGGGTCACACCCATTCTGAAATATAGGCCACGGTCCTCACCTACCGCCCACACCTGACAGAAAAAGAGAGAAGAAAACGGTGTAGAACAAAAAAGGTGAAATACAATGCTCACAGGCACACATGCCTGTTGTAACATGTCATATTTATTCAACCATTGGGCCATTAAATAAAATCACTCGGTAATCACAAGACAGAAATTCTTGTAACAGCGTAAAAAACACGATAAATGTGGCAGAATCCTGACAGTAGAATCGTAATAAATGTCAAATTAAATAAAATAAAGCTCGTATTCACTCTTCAAAGATGTATCAGAGGCACTAGTAGGACACAGGCAACTGTTACTTTATAAGGCCATATACTGTAACACTGGCGCCTGCCACCTCACACAAGCCATGATCCATAATTACAGCCCTGAAATATGAAATATGGGATATGATGACGATGGCTTGGCCAGCTTCTAATTAGGGAGTCTCCCATATGTCAGGCCAGTAGGGATATAGTCTGGGGATATATAAGGCTGGGCCTGAGGTGCTACTGCTGCGACATTGGCTGGAACGGCTGGCTGTACTCGTGTTACAGGGCAGCCGTGGGGCAGGATCAGAGGCTAGAAGGTAGAAGGGCTGGGGGAGGAGGGGGGGGTAGGGACAAGGGGTGAGAGACAGGAGGGGAGGAGGTGTGAGATGTGGGTTTGCAGTGCTAGCAAAGTCTTCAGCAGTGAGATACAGAGCAAAGCCTCTCTGCCCCCCGACCCCAGCCCTGATCTGGCTCGTCCTGAAACCAGATCCAAAGTTGAGGGTAAAGTGAATCGGTCAGAGGGGAAGCAGCGAGAGCACCGAGGCTGGCTGGGGTGGAAACAGGCTCCAGTTAGGTTTAAAGGCTGACGTTAAACTATATTCTTTATCTTGACATGTTGTTTTTTGTGTCTAATGCATTTAAATGTTACTGTGTCATAAACTGTTCATCCAATCAGGTTTTACTTTGCTCCCTCCTTCCTAGAATTAGTAGGCGCTGAGGACTACTTTTTTTCTTCTAATCCCCCCTTCAGCAGTAATAGCTACACTGTTGAACCTGCACTATATGTACAGAAGTGCTATTTGTTATATAAACACAATTACATTCTGTAGTTGACTTCTGAATTATACCTTAAAGGGGAAAAGCGATACGCTGTAATAAGGCCTGCGGTCTCATCGAAAGGGTGTTGATGATGAAATTATCAACAGAAATCTTTTTACCTGGTCATTGAGTCCTACGTCTACCGTCATCATCTCCCCACCGATGCTGATCCAGCCGGAGCCGCAGGGGTTGTGGGAGTTCACGCCACGCCTGAACCACACCTTCAAATGCATACAGACACAGATACATTGCCACCACGATGAACAACAGCTATTCAGAGTTTTGCACATGTGAGGAGTATTGATTCACCTTATAGTCTTTAGTGACCACCCAGACCACACTAACTCCAACGGCCACATGAAGCGCTTCAACCTCCTTTACTGGTGATTCCACCTCCACCCACGATGTTCCTGATAGAAGAGGAAAATGCAAGCTGTCACCTTTACAGTGGTAGTTTAAGTTGCGCTTTGTAACATACACTGTCTGGTCTATTCTGTGAGACATGCTTCTAGGATTACACCTTCTCATAAATGTTTTGGATCCGGACTTTCTCTTTCGTAGATACTTTTTCTGGTACCGTAAATATTAAAGATACCTCACATACCATGATGCTGTAACAAAGAAAACTGATCCTGGTGTTGAGATTGAAATTTACGACACTTCTCCTGAGCAACTGTACCATAAGCTCACAAAAATCACAAGCAATCAAGCAAGCAGAAGAAGAGATGCAAAACATCCAGACAAAACCACAAATGACGACATAAGAAGGATTGTTAAAGAAAATAAAAAGATAAGAGATAATGAAAAATAATGTTGGGGGGGTAAAAGTGAGCTACTGTGAATGCTGACCAGTCGGGCAGTCCAGGCTGAGGCCAGTACGGACAAGCAGGTTCCCATCCCAGAGTAAAGCCCACAGGAGGTCTCCGGGGCCTGCCGACAGCTGAGCCACCTCCTTGGGCACTTCTACTTCCTCCCAGCTGGAGCCCTCCGGGACCCGAGGGTGGATGCCCTCCCTGAACCACACCTGCAAAAGTCACAAGATTGGACTGGGTGGGATGTGGTGTAACACATACAATATAGTATGTATATATAAGATAAGCATTCATCATTTCATAAATCATTCAGAGAGCACCAAACCATATTATTTATCGTATAATTATAGCTGTGTTTTAAAAAACTTTGGTGCATTAAGTCAAACAGGATTTGGCCTTAAAGTTTGACTATGTAAATTATATGAAGTCATGCTGCCCTCTCGTGGCCAAAAATTAAAAGTGAACTGCACTTACAGCAGGAGAGCAGCCTGTTGCTGCAGCATCTGACTGTGATCCAAATTTGCAGCGTTTGAACTCATAAAATTCACATTTTTGTGTAAAACAGCGATTAAGACATATCAGCCTGAATAAATGTTTGTGTGTAGAGGTTGTCGAGGGAGAAAATACACACTACTGTGAACAAGAGCAGGGTATATTCAGTGCCGTATCAACTTCTCAGGAACTTTTACAATCATAATTTTTCAGATGTCGTTGGTTTTTAATAATCCCCAGGGGTGCATGTAATCCAACTTAAGATGATGGGGATCAAACATGTACTTCACATGCTCTAAACCTTATTCACATGACTGTTGGTCCAGTACTCACCTGTCCTTGTTGGGACACACCCCAGAGGTAGGGATACCTTCCAGACTGGTCACTCATCTCCCAACCGCCACAGCTTATGTCACAAAGCGGCAGCGGGGGCTTCCGGGGATTGTCCAGGGGGATCTGCAGAAAGGCAGCGACTTTGAATCTTAAGTCTGACCTGTACTCAACTTTTCTACACTGATATACACAGATATACAGTATAACGAGAGAGTGTCCAAACCTTGGCCCAGGAGCCTTGTGCTATGTATCTCCTGTAGCGGATCCACCGCCTGCGACGGACACAAGAGTTCCACTTCTTGTCCGGGGAGAAGTTGGCCGGGAAATCAACTGCATACTCCCAACCCTGACGAGAGACACAAACATACACTCAGTAGAGTTGACAGAGTGTGATGAGACATTTTATATTTCATTAGAAAGAAATCAGAAAGATAAATTAGAACAAATGAAAAGGACTGTATGTGTGTTGTTTCTTACCCCAGTCTGGCTGGGTTCTCCTCCACAGCTCTGATCCACATACCAGTCTCCCTCCCACTCCCAGCTGCGGGAGGGCAGCTCAAAGCTGTGGAGCGGTTGAGGATTCATCCCGGTCACGTCGCTCCATGGCCAGCGGTCGGTGGGCAGCAGTGTGTCAGTGAAGTTGTCCACTGGGTTCCACCTCTGAAAACACACACACATGCAGAGTAACAGCACTTCAGCATTAACGCCATACAGCGTCTACATTATAAGTGTAACAACATGTAGCTCGGGCCGACCTGGTTTTCATAGGTCTCCTCCCGGTAGCGGATGGAGGTCTCGCTGGGCATCATGTTGAGGTACACGTGGTGGTCACAGCCGATGCCCCAGCAGCGCCCCTTCCCCGCAGAGACGCGCTTCAGCTCTAGCAGCATGTCGTCTGCACGCTCCCACCTCTGGCCAGCTGTGGAGAGGCTGTACACCCTGCCATACACATCCACGGCCCACAGCAGCGTGATGGGCATGATGGCCCCTGAACAGAGACAGACACATACGCTCATCTTTCCAAGCTGTCTGGTGTTTACTTTACGACTCTGGGAACTTCAGCCTAATCGATATCCTGAAGAGGTACAGCCAATAAAGGCTGCATTTGCATTTAGATTCATCCTTGAATAGTGACTGTTATTTTCCCCACTCTGGAAGTTTGCATCACTTTGACACACACACACACACACACACACACACACACACACACACACAGACACACACACAATTTCTGTTTCCATTTTTATATATTTACTGTACATATATATTTTGTTATATACTTTACTAAATGTATTATTTATTATACTATACTACACTCATGATTATATCATATTTTATATTCTATACTATACTGCTGTACTATACTGTATATTATGTTAATATATTATACTGTTTTATTATATTATATACTACATTATATTTCTATATTGATACAAACAAACATATAATTACTTCATCATATTATATGTTATTCTGGTGTATGCTGTTATAGTAGATGGTATCATATTACTCTTACATATGACTATGTATAGTTTCTATTCTTATTTCATACACTTATAATCATTCTTTTTTTTTTTTACTTTTCTCTATTTTATCTCTACTTCTTTCTGTATTTGTGCTGCTGCAACAGCTGAATTTCCCCTCTGGAGATCAATAAAGGCTTTTTAAAGCTTTATCATCTTATCTTAATAAGAAAGGGGATTAGAGAAGAAATTCCAACTTTATTCTCAAAGTTTTGACTTCAGTTTTGAATTCCGACTTTATTCTCAGGTAACTTTATTCTTAAAATATTCCCTAAACTTTTTCTTTCTTGGAATTCTTACTTTTTCCCCAAATCACGAGATAAACTTAAGTTTAAACGTTTTTTTCTCTCTCTCCAAGTGACCACTAACATGTGGCGTTTTAATTTGAAATGTCTGACCGGAAGTCTTACTTTTATTCTGGCTGCATGGCTTGACACTTGCTTTATCGACTGATACTAATCCGCTACAGTATATTGACTGTCACTGTGCCTCGGCTGTACATTCAAACAGGCCTTTATTCGATTTATTTAAAACAAATGTACAATTATGTGATAAAAACCCAGCAGCTTGAACTTTATTCTCGAACTGAAACAAACGCAACTATAAATAAATAAAATAACCTGCAGTGAAATCAGCCTATCACATTACAGAGTTTTTGTAAGACTGTAATTTCCCAGAATAATGTGTCTGATATCCTGCAGCGGAGCTTTAGGCGCTCCAGTAAATCCAGGATCAAACCCAGTGAGGGCTCACACAGCAGCCTACCTGAATATTGGTATCCGATCCGCGGTTGTCAAGGGAATATCAACAGACGTGTCATGACATCAGGTGCAACAGCCGATACCTGCCGTCCGCGAGGCCCATGCTAGGACAGATTCAAACCCCACGTTAAATAAGAGCAGCGGGAGTTAAAGTATGCTATGCAGCCTAATAACACAGGCAGCCGATATGGATGCCGCAAAGTCCTCTATAAGCTGTTTACATCTCCGGGGTGCAGGCAGCAGTCAGCCGACCCTCAGAGGGTCTCACACACATTATAATTACTCACATATGAGGCTCTGTCATGAGCAACACGTCTGCAGAGGAACAGGACAGTCATCCATGCACACTCCGGCATCGGTATTTAATTCTCATTCTGGTCCTGAGGAATGCTCCGTCCAACTCCGAGTCCACAACAGGAAATGGAGGAAGTGTCGCTCTGATTGGTGGAAACTCTGCAGGAGTGCGGGATCTCTCTCTCCCATTGGTCGAGCACAGGAGCCCCTGGTGTTTTCTTTCCGACGGCCGCTGCTGATTGACGCGCATATTTCAATAATTTATTCAGCGCCAGATGAATTATTGAAGGTTGGCTTGACTCGTTTGGCTACAGTGTATTTAATGCAGAGACGGTCGGAGCCGATGTGGTCTGTAGCTGCACCCGCTCAGACCCAGAACAGACAACATGAAGGTGATGAAGGTGAAAAGAAAACAATGCGCAGAAACTTTAAATTATAGCCAACTTTCCTGAATAACACTGATGTCTGATAGGGTGAACGACAAGTTCCCCATCAGCTCCCTCATCCCGGGTGGGGGTCCCTGCTTCAGCACCTTGGACAGAGGTCACATCAGCAGGTCACATCACGTGCGTGAGCGTTAATCAGTAGGTGGAGTCCTGCATTCAAAATGTCACTAAAAGTACAAAAGCTTCATCTGAAAAAAGTACTCACTGGGATATATTATTATATGTGACATTATCAGATAATGTTAATACTGATGCATCAATGTGTAAATATCATTTTATGTAGCTGGCTGAGGTGGAGCTTAACTTTACACACAGTTAGTCCAGTGGTTGTCCAAACTTGGGGTCGGGCCCCCTGCAAAGGGTCACAAGATACATCTGAGGGGTCATTAGATGACTGATAGGGCAAGAAAGAAACTAACTGTGTTCATACTTTGGACTTTTCTCTTAGCTTTTTTTGTGAAATATTCTTTGAGCCTCAAACAGTTATTTAAATGAAACCATCTGACTCTTGAGGCAAATTTGTGATTTGTGATATTGGGCGATAAAAATAAAACTGACTGGACTTTACTTGACATCTGAAACATGACAAGGGGCCCCAACCAGACACAGAAAAGGTTAGGAACCCCTGGTTTGAACTTTTGTAAAGGTATTTTATCAGCATATATGTTTTTATGTAAAATATCTAAAATATAACTATCCCTGTCAAATAAATGTGGACTAGTAAAAACTACAATATTTCAAATATTGGGGAGTAGTGGAGCATAAAATGGAAAGTACAATTTCCTTAAAATTATCCAGTACTTAAGTAAATGTACTTACTTACTTCCCACCAGTGTCCACTGAGTCTAGAAACTATACCACAACTTAACATAATATTTTACATCAGTTAAGCTGTAAATTCACCACAGCCTTGTTGTGATCTAGAAGACTCCAGATACTGTAGATAAAGTCACAGAAACCAGGGCCTGCTAATAAAAAAAAGAGAAAAAAGTGGCTCCATATCACCATTAAAAATGTGCAAACAAAAACCCTCATAAATAAATCAAAACTTAGGCTTCACAGCTTGTAATTTTCCATTTTTCAAATAGTAATTTGTTTCCATTTCCACATGAAATGTACCTTTGTTTCTCCTTAACATCTAATTATGGCCTAAGTATTAAAATATGTGGCCCCTTTAACGTTCCTGATATTGATTTTCACTGGGACCAGGAGAAAATCACAACATTTTAATCCTTTTATCCTCCCAAACCTGCAGCCTCATCCTCTGATTAAATCTGAGGACGTGGAACCAATATTATGCAACATGAAGTGTAGCCCACTCATAATCAGGACAGCAATTATGTAAGTCACAGTGTGAACAAGTCTGTCCTCCACACATGGGGTCTACTCACACTCTGTGAACTAACACCACAACAAACTGCACGTATGTATTGTATTGCATTATGTATAAACCCATGTATCGTGTGCCTTTGAGACACAGCTGCTGGCTCTGCAGTGCCCTGCATGCAGCAGCAGCAGCAGCAGCTCCACAGCCTTTTATTTTCATGGACTGTCGCTTTAAGAAGCCTTTCAGTGCGCAGAGGCGCTCCAGCAGCTCATCACATGATTCTTCTCTTGTGACAATCCAGACAGAAAGGAAAAGCCTCTCCGAGTTCCAGCTGAGTTGGGAGCTGCTGCGATGACAGATCTCTGCTGTTTTGGTGCCAAAGGACCAACCGCGAGGAGGGAAATGGAGTTAAGTTAACCATTACCAGACTGACTCGGCCCATTCCTGTCTTTGAAGTGGACATTTGGGGGATATTTGGGGTTGTTGCGCCGACGGAGACAAAGTTGGCGCATGGAGAGGGACGAAGTTTCATTTTTGCGCAGCGTCTTTTCTTTGTTTTCTTTGTTTTTGTCGCCACTGCGCGTCAACCAGCGTCGCACGGCTTTCCGGGCAACAACATCCAAGTAGCCGGAGTCCAGTTTTGAGCCTCTCTGTCGCGGAGTTAATTAAGTTAAAGGCGGAGATCCAGACAACTTGAGGACACATTACGTCGGGTGAGATGGTGGACAGCAAACCTCTTCTTCAGGACAGACCTCCCGCCTACAACGCCGTCCCCGGGGCTTATGAGTACGGCCCGCAGCAGCAGCAGCAGCAGCACAGCTACGGGGCCATCCCCCAGCCGGCCCCGCCGCCGTACCAGTACCCCGATGGCCAAGGCAAGTAGCGCCGTTTATGTTGTACACGATCCACACGTTTACCAGAAAGTACCCAGACGGGAAGAGAGATCTCCCTGTTGCCCACTTCCGTCTTCGTTTAAAGGGAGGATTATAGGTCGCTTTGTTTCGGCTCGGGGTCTGGGGGCGCCGCAAAGTCAAGGGGTACATTTTGAACCAACGTGTGAAGCTCGAAGTCACAAAAACCGTGAAAAAGTGATCAGTTTCGTTTATCAGGTGCTCCAATCTGGGCGCATGCGCAGTATGGCAATAGCAGGTCATAATACTGAGCAGTTTTTTGCATAAATTAGAAAACATGCGCCTTTTTTTTAAAGGTAGTGTACCACGAGTACGCAGTAAACCATAAAAAACAAACTTTATAGTCAAGAGTGTGTGCACATCATGTGGTGTTTTTATGTGAAATATGTTGATGTAGAAGTTTTGGCACCGTGTAGGAGGCTTTGCACCACCTTTTCAGAGAAGCACACAAGTTGTGCTGTAAGCCCCTGGCCTCTACAGTGTATGTCTGTTTTAAGTGAAGCAGGCAGTCATCACCTGACTGTTGTTGTACAAGAGCTGCAGGGAGTACTACAAGGAAGTCATGCTGTCCTCAGATGAAGTCTCAGTTCTTGTAATTGCATGTAATTTCCTGTTTGCTCAACCACATGTTTTTTTTGGTCTTTTGTGAAGGTGAAACTCTGCAGCTGAAAGGGAGAATTATTATAAAACAGAGCAGGTACATGTAGGCTCTCACAGGGAGGCGTCCTTATCAGACCACAGGTGTTGGTAAACATTTCTGAGAAGTGTGGTTATGGTATCAAAGTTCACCGTGTCACGCAAATATCACCGCAGGTACACACGAGTGGAAAGAAAAAATCAATGTGGCCTGAGAGTGAATCCTCCCACAAACGCCCTCTCACCAGCTCTGATTTAGTCACAACCTATTCTTTGACTTTCTCCAGCAAGCTTTTATTTATAGCAGCTTGATTATAAGACGTGCCTGGCTCTTTGAGGGCTCTGAGCTGTGCTCGTTATTGAAAGGCAAGTTTTTTCTTGCCATTGGATCAGTTTCACATCACTTCCTGCTGGACTAAAGCTCCATTCAACCTGAGTTTTAAATGGCAGGTGCCAACTCGCACAACCTGCTCAATGAGTGTCGCCTCCTTCCATTGTACTGGTGCTTAAAGAGGTTTATTACCTTGTTTGTTGTTATTATCTACTGAAGTACAATCTGACTGTGCTGCTGAACCTGTTGACAGTGATAAGTGCGGTCTCTGTTTGTGAATATGTGTCACTGTGCGCAGGGTCACATTCATACTGAAACCTCCTGAATAACACTTAAAATAAAAAATCAAAACATGGAATGGTCATTTGTATGATTATTAAAAAATATATAACATGTATGTCATCTCCTTCTGTCAACCACAGGATACCCATCAGCCCAAATGGGCCCTGCCGTATCCCAGCAGCCCTACGCTGGGACTTACACCATCATACAACCCTCTGTAGTGGTGGTGGGAGGCTGTCCTGCCTGCAGGTGAGGACACACACACACACATGAGTGCATATTACAGTAGATAACTGCGGGATAATATGGTCATACGATGTCTGAGTGTGTATGATCTGTGTAACATGCACAGTTCATACACACAAAGATCAAACAACGATGAGAGGATGAAGACGGAGAAGCACCAATAGCCCATTAGTGAGTGAGAGGTTGAGGTCTTTAGATTAGCACGTGGTTACACATGCATCCCATGCTTACTGTGACTAAGCTGGTTTCTGAGCACACTTCCTTTTTGAGGCTAAAATCATTGCTTTATGTGTGTTGATACATTATCTGCGCGTACGTTGTCAGGCCTGCAGTGTTACCTAATGTCAAGCGGACGTGACTTTCAGTTTTAGAAGGTTTTACATTGGTTTCACTGCCCCTGAGTCAACATCCTGTCAGTCAGATTTCAGCCTCCAGTGTGTGACGGGGCTGGTCAGGCCACACGTGGCATAAAGGTGGCTACAGGACACAATTCACAAGAACACCAAATGGAAATCAGATGTGCTCCCATCTACTGGTTGAATGTGAATAATGACATGTACTGTATATCTGTGCCAGGTGGTGTAGCTTGTCATTGCAGAGCCCTGCAGCAGGATTGTTTATGGTCACGAGGTGAATGAAAGCTCTGCAAAGGCAGTTCTGTTGGTTTTAGTTGAACTGAAAGTGGTTATTTATGTGCGTGCTTGGGAACTTTCATGACTGACGGTCTCTGAAACTTGCTGTAATTTGAAAATTACACAGTTACAAAAAGAGGGGAACACCATGTTTTCTATGAATACAGAGTAAAAATCACGAACTTAGAAATAACTACACAACGGTACTGTTCTTCTTTCTTTTCATTATCTGGCTGCTAAATTAAGTACTTTAGACATGCTTCTCCCTGACACTCACACGTACACACCAGTATGTTGTGTATGTCTACAGTATGTGAAACGTTCAGAAGTGTTGGAAGAGGCTCGTACAGTTTTAGTCTTGCTTCACGTCATGGTTTCCTCGGTCAGTGAAAGCCACAGGTCTTGGCTCCCGTGTACAAATAAATTGTGCCAATACAAATACTTAGGACATGGCACAGCAGCACAGAGTGGTGTGTGGTGCCATGGTGAACCAAACACTGTTTGCCTACACTGCCATGTCAGCAAGCCTTGTTTTAGAGGTTAGAATCATTTTAATAAGGTTAAACCCAGTTCATCACAGCAGCAGAATCTAATATTATCAGTGTAATTAAGGCCTATTTATTAAGATTATTATCAAGATTATATTATTATTTCCATGTAATCTACATCCCATAAATCCATAGCTATGTGACACTCTTTAATAGCATTAGCAGGAAGTGCTTTGTATTTCTCATCTCTTTAAGGTCTAGGTTGATACATTGCATTTGTTAATTCCTTCTCGAGGCCTCCAGCAGATTTACTGGCTGCGCTGGTCGGCGTGGTGCAGTCATGAGACCACGGTTAGCACTTTGGCACCGTGACTCTGGATTAAAGCTGCTGTGAGACACGGCCTTCAAAATAAGTTGCTTCATGTTCTGACGATTGTTTACTTATTTATTTTTTGACAGATATGTGTCACACCAGACAAAAACCCTGTACAGATTGTACTTTTTCTCTTTCAGTCGTTTTGCAATAAAACTTTGAAGTACCATCAGCCGAATGTTTAGCAACCTTTACGTCAGAGAGACTTGGGTCTTATTGGTACTTTGTTTCTTCTGACTTTAAATAGATAACTGTTAAGGTGTTTAATGATTTTCTTTCTTTGTTTCTCTGGTCTCTACAGTGAGGCTAAGAAAGAGCTCTGTGGGGGAAGAGGAATAATGGAAAAGGGAAAACAGCACATTTCTAAAGAATTAGCAAATTGAACTCTTTGTTCTTTTAGAATGAGGTCAGACTCGAACTCAGCAGCGTCTCCATGTCAGGACATGACTCCGATTTGACCCAGACCGAAAGAGACACAAAACCACCACAAAAGACGCGTCCGCATCATTTGTAGTTGTTTTTTGTCCCTTTGTGGCATTTTTCATCTTTGTTGTTGTTTTATGTCTCGTTGTAGTAATTTTGNNTCTTTGTTGTTGTGTTGTGTCTCTGTAGTAATTTTGCATCTTTGTTGTTGTACTGAGTCTCTTTTGTAGTTGTTTTTCATCTGTTTGTGGTCATTTTGCATCTTTGTTGTTGTGTCTCCCTGTAGTCCTTTTTCTCCCTGTAGTTCTTTTTTTTCTCTTTGTAGTCCTTTTGTTTCTCTTTGTAGCCATTTTGCATCTCTTTA
Organism: Oplegnathus fasciatus; assembly: GCA_003416845.1. Lineage (NCBI taxonomy): Eukaryota > Metazoa > Chordata > Actinopteri > Centrarchiformes > Oplegnathidae > Oplegnathus > Oplegnathus fasciatus. Next base: position 713,961 of record NTHP01000112.1, on the reverse strand, counting down.
TTCATTCATTATGGTCTTTTTGTGTCTCTTTGTCGTTGTTTTGTGTCTCTTTGTGCTTTAACAGTCACTTCATACAGAGGTTCTGGTCCAGCGGCCTGTACCTGGTAGTCCCCATCCAGAGAAACATTTTAGTGATTAAAAATACTTTGTCGTGTGTGTGTTGCAGAGTCGGTGTCCTGGAGGATGACTTTACCTGCCTGGGCATCCTGTGTGCCATCTTCTTCTTCCCCCTGGGTCTCCTCTTCTGCTTCGCACTGCGTCAGAGGAGATGTCCCAACTGTGGCGCCACCTTTGGCTAGAGGGACCAAACCCCGGCTCACGCACCTGCTCGTGCTCCCATGCATACACACACACACACACACCTACACACACATAATCCAGCATTTTTGTGTCTTTTATTTTGTTATCTTTTCTTAATATTGCACATTGCTGTTGCCATTATGTTATGTACAACAAATGATCAAGATGATATTACCAGGAATTATGAGTTTTTATTAGAGGAACGTGTAGAAATCTATTTTCATCTGCTAGTTGAGGATATATTCTAGCGTACGTTAAGTGTCCAGCTGTCGTCAGTGCCTTCACTACATGCTGAGTGATCGTCAGAGATTCCATCAGTCATGATTTCTTCTGTAGATTTAGCTCAGTTATCCAAGGATCTGAGCAGATTCCTTTATGTTTAGTCAAGCCAGAATTAGCTGAGGCACATGCAGTGTTTGTTTTCCTTTATTTTGTCTTTGCTGGCACGCTGCATACATATTTTTTGGTTGTGCTTAGTAACATTGTACTCACCGCAGCATCCACGTAGATCACCGATGTATTTGCTTTTTCCGGAAACACAGAACCTTTTTTTGAATCATGTTTTTTTTTCGGCTCAGTGTGTCACATGGAATAACACATCCAACATGTTTTAAAAAAAAAAAGACGTGTAAAGATCCTTGGACGTGAACTGTCCCGGCTGAAACAATGGACTTGCCTCAGACAGAAAGCCTGCACCATTTTGTCTGTTTTTGTTGATATTATTTCTTGGGGCCATATTTGCACTGACCGTTTGTTTGATGATTATTCTGCTGGGTTGTGCTTTTCCAGGGCCAATGCAGACCTCAGGTACATACAATCTGAAATGCCCTCGACTTTACAACCTCAATCACTGTTTGACTTCGGACTTCTACCTACTTTAAGAGGACTCTTTATGTCAAAACGCAGACTCCTCTCTTTTAATGTGCGGAGTTTCACTTCAAGGAAGCATGCTGAGAGTAAAAGCTGAAGAAACCTCTCAATAATGTGTATAATCTCTGGATTTTTATCTTAGTACTCTGTGACAAGTCACCCTGCCCCATTCCTCCCAACCAGACAATCAATCGAGAATGTCTATGTCCCTGTATCTGCAGTATCTCCGTGTCTACGTCTTCCATCACAGCAAGATGTTATATAACTGTCCGTGGCAGAAGAAAAAGAGATATAACTGGGTGGGAGGGATTTTAAAAAAATCTTCTTGCTTTAGAAAACACACTACGCACGCTCTTATGATTGAGGTTCTTACTTTTTATATATGAGTTACTGTAATTAAAAATGAATGCTACTTATGTTTTTGACTACTTGCTTGATTTTTTTAAAATCTTTTTCAAATGCATGAACGTTACTCCCTGTAAATACACTGAAATGTTACTTTATATATATATATAAACAAAGGAACACATAATAAGAACTGACACTCTGTGGGAATAATTTGTGCATGATAACAAACTAAACGGCAAGTTGAAGAAATAAATCTTTATTTTTCATACAGCAAATTCTATTAAGGGTGTAATGTGGACCCAAGACCAGAACAGGTGTACACACTGTGGTCTTCAAATGCCGTGTGTCATGATGAGAGCAGAAATGATTGCACTGTCAATGTGAAGACGAGGCGATTATCACAACTCATGTCCACAATTTGAAGAATGCAACAGGTACATGATATTTTTACAGTAGGTATGCATGTGTCATTAAGGCAAACATCCCGTCTCCACGATCTCTAGCTCTACATAAAGTTAAGTTAGATGGCAAAGGACAATATTTAGAACATCTGTTGTACAAATGTATATACAAGAGGGACTGAAGGATAAAGATCACTTGTGTGCCTTTTTGGGTGCATCTGTTGTAAATGTTTGCAATTTTCTCTCCTCACGTCAACATCATTTTAGTATCGACACCGAGTTGCAGCATTTTCATAAGGACCTGAAGGTGAAATGCACAGGTCCTCTACAGTACATTCTTCTACTGTCCTATGGCAACAGAAAAGATTTCTAACAGTCATTTTGACGACGAACAAGCAACATCAACAGTATAAATACATCGCAGTATTTTCTTTGACCATTTTTATTCATCCATTTCTCAAGTGCAGGTAAGAATGTGGTCATTTAAATATCACCACCACAAACAGAGGGACAAAAATAGACATGGAAAATATATATATCTTAAATATCTGAGCATCTGTTCTGTAAATAAAACGGTCCCAAAATACTTCCGTATGAGAGTTTGCAGCAGTAAGGGGATCCCAGATTCAAATGGCATTTTTTTTCTCTTAGTACTGGCCAAGTTTTGTCCGGTTCCATCCAGACCAGGAGAAGCTGCTGGACGGTAAAGGCAGGCCAGAGCTGCACGTCCTGGGAAGGTTGACAAGGGGTTGTGGGAATCGAGGATGTGTGGAAATGTGGACAGATCAGATGACCGGTGCAGAGCGGTCGTTGGTGACGGTTGGACGTAGCCTGACTGTGGCGAATGGGTTCCCTCCCCTGTGGAAACGCAGCGGAGGTGAGTGATGAGTGCATGTGTGAGAGAAAGACAGATCATCTCGTTCATGTTGTTACGTGACTTACGCGAGGAAAGCAGGCGGAGGTCTTGACACGCCATTAGGCTGGATTGCCTGTGGAGAAAACACAGATTCACTGTCACCTCTAAGTCACAAGGCCAACACTCGCTGTAATATCTATCGCTCAGTACGTAACCATGACACATTTGCAGTATGAATACCTCAATCATCCCTTTTTCTGCCGTGTTTGGTACATTTATATCTGTTTGATGTTCAGTATAACCACACACACACACACACACACACACACACACACACACACAGTTTAGGCTGCTGAAGGATTGGACACACTGTATGAATGGACGGGCGAGGGAAAGTGTGGGAAGGACAGCGTGCTGTGTCATATCACGAGACAGTGTGAGGAATCTGGACCTTCTGGAAATTCAAGTCTGTTCCACATAAGCATAAAGTTTTCTTATGACGAGTCAAAGTCAGTAAAAGCTTAATATAAACACATACAGCAATTACACCCTAAAATGCATCCTCCCCTCCCCACCTGAAATCATTCATCAATCATCAAACAATTCTGCTCTTGTACTTTTTGGGTCCTAGTTTCACCTTGGAGACTACAGTATGTATGAGAGAGACAACAAAACAACAAAAGTGACTGGGAAGTGGGAAATGGAAGGAGCAAATCTACCTGCAGCTATTTGCACAAATATAAAGACACATACACAATCAAAGTTTCTTCTCTTCTGCTAGAAAACGTCTATCTTTCCGTGAAACATGTCAGAAATGGATGGAGTCCTAAATCACTCTATTTACTATAAAGTGCACTACATTTACTGTCCAACTTTATTTGAGGTTCGAACTGTCACAAAATTCCCACAATTGAGGAAGGAAGGAAAACGTGTGAATGCTGACACTAAATGGCAAAGAATCATAAATCAGTCAGATAATCTCAATTTACTACTAACTATAATAGTGTCTATTCTATCGGGAGTAGCGTATGACTAAATTAGGGAGTGATTTCGGACACAGCCACTGTTTTTGTAAACTGTTTGTCAGCATAAAGGCTGAAGATAAATTGTTGATCTTCCTGGCAGCTGGCCCTGACGTCCTGTCGTCAACCTGCAGTACTGCACAGATTCCACAAGAGGTCAGGAGTGGATAGAGTGACTTATGTCCCTGTTCAGAGGGCTTCAGTCTTGGCACAGCCGCTCTCGCTGTGACCACTGTTCCCACAGGACGTAAAGAGTTTCACATCTGTCCTCCTCTTACAGATGTTTGGAGTCACGTAGCGACAGTCATGGCTGGTAAAGGGCACGCTTCTTTATTCATGTGAACGGTTCTAATTTATTCTCCAGATAACATTCAGTGTCTCTCTGCTTTTGTCAAACCATGACTGCAGTTTAATATACACTTCACACAACTAATTCATAGCTCAGCCAGGGAACCCAGATCGTCTACACCTCTGTCTGTTCTGCTCTGTTAAACTTTGAGTATCAACACGCAACCGTTTTTTTTTCCCCCTTTACACTAATCAGCTTAGAGGTCAAAACCGTCTCTGCCCCTTTAACTTTCTCTGTAGATCTCAATCTCTCTCTCTCTCCATCCTCAATATATTAATTCCTGTGAGTCGTTATCTTTTCCTCAACACAAAGCACCAAACCAGTGAGGGTGCATTTTTTCTCATGGTGACAGTGCATTCCAGGGTAACCCCACCTCCCCCAGCCCTCCTGTCTACTCTACCCTTCCTCCTCTGCTCTCCTCCTTTCACCTTTCCTTCTCTGGACCAACCTGCGACATTGAAAAAAGGCTTTACCGATGAATACGTGGAAATAGCACTGGAAGATGTTCGGATTTTGGCTTAATGTCCACTTCTATTTAAAGCACAGTGCAGAAATATCAACTAATAAAGAGAAAAAACAACAATAAGAGAAGAAAAACAAACATACAATGGGAAAATGAAAGTGACTTCCTCTCTTACATCTATCAGTGCAGAGGAAACGGGTGCTTTTCCACTTGCCCATATTTATTACCTGATCAGGCAGCACACACATCATAATGTTCATGAATGCTGCAGCCATAAGTCATTAACTGACCCAACACACATGCACAAACACACCAACACACCAACACACAACCTCAGCCACCCACTCATACACTGAGCTGAACAAAAACCAGAGTATTATAGGCTGCTGTAGCAGTGGAGAACTTTTTCCCACACGCAAATCTATTCTGGGATCTGTGTATGTGTATGTGTTTTGAATAGAGTTAAAACAGGGGTTTGTTAGTCACTAGGAATGAATGGAGGATAAACTTCCCTTATTTACCCTGGAAATGGAGGGAGGGACAAAGAGAGAAGTATGCATTGAAGATGTAGAGACAAGCGTGCAGATGTGGAGATAAACAAGCAAACGACAACGAGAGAAACTGAAAGAATGAAGAGAGAGCGACAGAGAGGGAAGGTGGGTATCGGGTTCACCCAGAGTGGAATTCCACCATAATGCCGAGTCAGTGGTGGAGAGATGTAAGCAGGATGTAGACTGACAGGCCCGACAGTGGAGACGCACACACAAAAGCGTGGTAATCATTGGCCGTACTACTGCAAGTCTGCCTGTGGCTGCGGACCAAATGAGTGGTAAATAATGAATACTGTGGAGGCAAGAAACAGAAAAGTATCTCCGTTTGCCATCTGACCATTGAGTGTCTATCTGGGTCAAACATCACAACCTACCAGAATAGCCACATTGGCTGTGTGTGTGTGTGTATTTGTGTGTGTGTGTGTGTGTGTGTGTGTGTATGTGTTTCTAGGCCTTCTGTGTATATAATACAGTTGGAAAGGTGCAATACTAAACACGTTTTATGAGACTTGATTTGACTTGCGAAACAATATACTGATCATATCATCCTGTAAGTTAATTCCAGTCCATATGGTAAGTTTAGGTTACAGTAAACTTCAAACTAATGCAAATCAATGGCAACTTGATGCAGCCACTTGACTGGACCCTAATTGTGGAAGAGATAGTTGGCGTGTTTTAAGCATTTTGAAAGGAAACATGCATAAATGTGTGCATTCATAAAAAGAAACTATGCCACTCTGGCTGGAAAGTGTGAGATGTTATCAAAAGCCTGCAGGCAGACTAGAAAAGCAGTGTGTATGTGATCATGCAGATAGGGCAGGTTCGTTTGACCCCGACGTACCACAACACATTTACATTTATCCAGCTCAGGGGAACTACAAAAGCTTTCATAGAGGAAAACCGCAACTTTGGCTGATGCTTTGCATGGTATGCAAAAGGAAGAACATTCGTAGAGTAATGACTACAGCCAAGTTGATATGGGAAATGGCTGAACTAATAATATTATATAACGCAATAATAATTCTGAATGTTAACATTCATGAGGATGGATATATTCAAAAACATCTCCTGCTGAGAAACAGAAAGCTTCATTCATCAGTATATTACATGAGGGAGGCTGTTCTCGTCTCCATCCCACTGTCACTGCCTCTTACTGGGGAAGAGACTCCAGGAGACTCATTATCAGCACACCGAGGATTATTGTAATAAAGGCGATCTTCTTCAGCTGTGCCCTGCTCGGCTCTGTCTTCATCCCCTACAACCATGTGAGGATGAACAAAGTCCAGCAATTTCGGAGAGAGGAAAACATTTGGAGTAAAGCTGACAGTAGCCTTTCTAACACATTTCTAACCAGTTTCTCTGTCTATCTCAATCTGAGGAGGGTCTTTATGGTGATTTTTGGACAGCCTAAGTAGAGTTAAAAATCCATCCTGACAGTTTCTCTAACCACTTATCCTGTTGAGTGTCATGGGGGGCTGGTAAGGACTCAAAATGCCCTGGGCGAGAGGATACAGTAGGTTGCCAGTCTATCAATGGGCCAACACAGACAGACAACCATGTTTCTACACACATTAACAATTTAAAGTTTCCAGTCCACCTGATTTTAGGTTTTTATACAAGTAAGCTGCTTAGTCAAGCTGCCTTTTGCAGGTTGAGCAACCTAAACCCCCAAAATGATGAAGGTAAGCAGCACCTTTGCTGTCATTATATATATATATCTAGTAAATGAGCTTCTCCAACATTATGTACCGCCTTTGCCTCTTGTTGAGCCAGAAAAATCCCTTCTTTTGCATGCTTCTCAAAATTGGTGAACTTTTTTTTTCTAGAAGACTTACTAAGCGTGCTTATCTTGAAAATAAAACATGAGACTAAAGCCAGCGCATTATAAATCAGTATTGTTTGCACAAATAGAGAATGTAAATATCCAGGATGAGCACTCATCAGTATGCACTTGTTGCCTCACATATGAGATATCCGCACCAGAGAAGTTGTAGCTACAGCAAACTAAGTGTTAAAACTGCCTCTGAGTCCCAATAATTGATTTTTTATTGTGTATGTCAGCTGACACTGAGAGTGTATCATAGTGTGGTCCGGTTTCCAAGGCAGACATAAAAAGCTCATTTGACACCACCCACACACACGCACTGTCATCAGCAGTCAAGATAAGGCTGCACAGCTGAGGGTACAGTAGCCGTGCTACAGCAGGTATCAGGTGAGACGCAGCCTCACATTGCCAGTCCTATCACGACACTGCAGCAGGCCTGTGCCAGCACAGCAGAAAGGTCTGGCAGAAGACAGTAGGTCAAGTTGTTCTGGGCTGATTACATTTCTAAGAACAATCATTTTCAAAGGCAGGGCTTAACTTTACTAGACTTATTGGAACATTTTACACATGGCTTAAATTCTTGCCAAAACTGGGAAATGAATGCACATGAACCACATCCCTGGCCCACTGACTGACCGTGTGGTGATCAGACGAGGAGGAGGAGGCTGCAGAGGGCGTGGGGGAGTGATGGTGGTTGTTATTTGTGGTGACGTTGTTGGTGGACGAGATGTTGTTCTTGACAGTGTTGCGCTGCGGGGAGTCACAGTAGTCCGCTGGTGGGAGCACCATGGTCGCCTCGTCGGTCTCCGTGTCCTGATGGTGGAGGTTGACCACACTCCTACTGCGGTACGGGGCAGCGGACACACTGCAGAGGAGCAGGAGGAGGAGGAGGAGGAGGAGGAGGAGTGGTGGTATGAGAGATGAGGGGACGGGATAGGAAACAAAAAAGACAAAAATAGAGCACAGATATATGAGGGAAAAGAAAGGATGAAAGATGGAGTGGAATGAGAGGAGTGAAGACGGGAGAAGAGGGGAAGAAAAGGCCACTTAATCAAACTAATTACAGGACTTTGCATAAGTCTCCTGGCATGTGTGTGTGCTCCTGTATTTCTATCTGCACGGGCTGTTTGAGGGCTGTATCTTGGGTTTAGGGTTACTGAATTAGATTAACGTTCATCTTAAAGTTGTTGTTAGCCTTATAGGCATGATGTTAAAATGTTAAGATTACAGTTACGAGATACAGACTAAATATGGTCAGTGGAGGGTCCTCAAAAGGACAAGGATGTATATGTGTGTAGTTGTGTCCCCCAGCGCTGGTTATAGTTTAAACTTTCTGTTTCCCTGACTGGTAGCAGTTGGCTGGCAGCCTCTCTGTGGGAGGTGCAGCACATTAAGATCTAATAAATTAATCCGACAGGGATTAGTCTCTTTGAAGAAGAGGCTGGAGTCGACTCTCTGAACCTTCTCTCCCTCTCTCACGTCAGCAGCAAAATCTATTCATCAGCACACAACATCCTGTTTCCTGATATTCTGCTGGGCTTGTGTGAAAAGTCCAATTTTAGATTCATTTCAGTAACACAGATTTGAGGGTTACACGATATTTACATGAGCAAAAGATACTTTTTTAGCAGAAAGGTTTCATATGGCTAAATGATCGATGAGATTGAAAGCAGAATGTGAGTTCAGCACAACAGGAATCAAAGGTTGAGGAATGGGAGAGTCCCCCATAGGATTAGAAAGGTTATCACTCTAACAGGAGTAACTAGAGGAAACACTGCCAACAATACAGCTGGTTGCAACATGAAACCCTGCTGGTGTGTGTGTGTGTGTGTGTGTGTGTGTGTGTGTGTGTGTGTTAGCTGGGACGTGGAGTCTCCTTACCTGTTGTTATTCACGAGCGGTTCGGAGAGTGCACGGCAGTAAGATGAAGGGAACCAGCCCCTCCTGCAAGACACAGACAAAGAGAGAGAAGCCAAGTTAGGGACGATTACATCTGTGGTCCATCCTGCCGCCAGCCTCCCTATCGGCTCTCATTGCACAGGAATCTGAAAGCTTCTCTATATGATTAGTGAACAGCTCTGCCCCTCGACTCAATGACTTCCTCCATCTCTTAACCAGAAGATACAGAGACAGATAAAAGGGATAAAGAGACAACTAGAGACATAAAGGCACTGTATGCTTCTTTTTCCCCAAAATTGAGTATTGCTGAGATGTTATAGAGCCTTTATAGCTCTCTCTATTGTTGTATATACAGTGTGGATGTATGCTTACGGTAACTATGGTAGCAAAAAGCTGGAATACATCACAGAAAAGACATCCTGATGAATGAATTTGTAAAGAGCAATCATCGAAAGGCCCAATGTCCTTTTCCTTTATTTTGATTTTATCTTTCCTAACAACAAATCCTCCCTGTTGGTTGGAGACTGATTATATTCCATTTTTCTAAAAGGTGCAAAGGAAATCAATGACTTGAATGAATCAAGGTCTTGTGGTCAAGGTCTTATCTCAAAGCTGCTGGGCTGACACACAATTGCAGTGTTTGCTTGGGACTTGACTGAATCTTTGCGCTGGTCTAATAAATGAGTCAACGTCTCAGTCAGACTTCAGAGACCTATGAGGTTTCTAGTGACCTCAGTAAGAGAATTCAAGCAGCCATTTGTTCCTGCCCACACACACA
>NTHP01000112.1:680533-704174 GCA_003416845.1 Oplegnathus fasciatus | reverse complement strand
ACACACACACACACACACACCAAAATAAACTTCACTTCAATTTGGAGTTGAAGAACACAGTGAGAACAACGTGATGAAGCCAGTTGGATGATTAAATTAAATTGAGGCGACTTTGCTCCAACAATTTCTCACCTTTATCCGATGAAAAATGGTTTATTTCTGCTTGAAAACACATTTAAAAGGAATTCACATGAGAAAAAAACACAAGTAACAGCTAGTCTGTATCACAAGCTCAGACCAAGGACTGTGTGTCATTGTGCTGTTACTGTACAAGATTGTTCGTAATCAGTATGTAGCCTGTCAGCCTCTCCCTCTATGTGGATAAACGTTAATATTTGCACATTTAGTCTGGAAAATGGGCGTTTCCTTCTTGTAACTGCGATAAAAAGTCTCCTACTGGAAAATGCACCTCACTCAATCACACTCTATTAATAATAGCTTTTATTTATTCAGGGGAAGGTATTCAACCGAGAACACATGCTCGTTTCCAGCACTAATGGTACTGCTGGCCACTGAACAGGTTCACTGAGACAACTTGGTGTTTATAAAAATCTTGCTCAAGGACAACTCACTGGTAGTGCTGGTAGCCAGAGGTGATCACTTTCCTCTATGGACTTTTCCTGAACAAAACTCTAACAAACCTGCTCGGATGATAAGACATTGGGATCAAATTTATGTAGGGAAAATGACCATGATAACAATTTTTTTTCATTATTTGTCAAATGTTGCTGTGATGCTTTATTTATTACCAGTGCATCTTTCGCTCACTGTGATTTAAATGTATCTCTGTCTTGCTGACATTCATTCCTCAGTCCATCAATAGTGTGTGTGGGTATCTGAACCAGTCTAGGTGTTGCCAGGCGCGTTGCCGGGATACAATATCAAAGCTGGTACAAGACAAAGGGAGAAACTCAGCGAGAGACCCAAATGCATCAAAGCCAAATCTCCTGCAGGACATGAAGTCTATCTCGTCAGAAGCTGTGCTCTGATAAACATGATGATATACACTTTTTAAGCCTTTAGGCACTCTAGCTCTCCCTGCTTGCAGCGATGAGGCGGCAAGACCAAAGTTTTACTTTGTGGCAGCCTCACTTTTGAAAGCAACTCAGAAATGATTCCTTTCTGCCCTTGATCAGTTTTTTGGATATATTTGCCAGGTAATTTCCCTTGATAGCGATAAAGATCAAACCTGATGAATGATTAAAATTCAAAAACACACTTCCAAGGGCTCCAGATCAAATCCATGTTTAAAAAGTCAGACATCAGAGACCTGGTGAGAGCAGGCTTGGTTGGTGCCCGTCTGTGTGGGAGAGCAGGTGGTGCTCTGAACTTCTCTCTCTGCCTCACTCCAGTCCGCTATCGTACATCCCACCCTCAGGCCATACTTTACTTTGATTTCCTTATCAGTGAGTGGTCCAGCTCAGGCAGTGCTCGGCGAGCCTGGAGCTGTGTGTGTGCAATGCATGTACATGGTCAGCATAACAATCAGGCGAGGGACCATCTGGCCAGTAAGGACAGTGCAGTCCAGCTCATATCAATCACCTGACTGGTAGGAGGAAGGAGGAGCACCACAATCATGTTTGAAACAGTTGGTGATAAAGCCATGATGAGGTAGGTGGTGATTACAGTAAATTCACACATGATAATGAATAATTTCTTGTTAATATTCATTGAAATATAAGGTAGCTGAGGTATATATGGATTTTGAGTGTGCACACACGTAGTGTATCACATGTGTAATTATGTCCTTATGTACAGTATAGTGTGTGCACATGCAGTCCCTTATTTCTGTAATTATAGTCTTTAGTAACACATTTCTGTTCCAGACAAATGCAACACGTGTGATTCGACTCACTTTCCATTCTTCTCCAGTTCACCGTACATCCACCCGTCTCGCTCGTCGGGGATGAGCAGGAGGATGACGTCTCCCTCGTCAAAGCTGAGCAGTGTGCTGTTGTTGCCGGCATTGTGGGGGAAGATGGTGCGCACGCGTGGCCTCTTCACTATATTGTTGAGGCCGGTGGCGACAGACACAGACCTGGCAAGATTGTTCTCCTCGCTGTTCCCGTGGTCTGGGAGGGAGGAAGGAAGAAAGGTAAGGATGAGGAGTCACAGGGAGAAGACAACAATAACGAGACTAAGAATCTAAAGCCATGCCAACGGCTCTGTAGCGATGAAAGGGCGGCGAAACTGCAAAGAAAAAAGTGATACCCAAATCCAAACCCAAGTGAAGCAGATGCTATTGTTCTAGGCAAGATAAAAGCCATTCACATTTCAGGAAAGAACAGAAAGTTCTCGCTCTCTACTTGACGTCTTGAAAATCACAAGCTTAAAGCCACAACGGCACAGAGGGAGGTGCCAAATGAAAACCATATTCAATGCCATAATACCTGTGCTGTTGTTGGTAGTGGGCGTTACACTGGCAGTGTTGTTCTCCTGGGTGAACATGTTAGCCAGAGGACTGGTCTGAGCCTTCAGAGGTGGGGCCGGGGGAGCGATGTTCTGCCACAAGAACATTAATGATAACGTTAGCATGTTGGAAAATGTATCGGTGTGAGGCCAGCACTGTTTGAGTATATTAGACTGAATCACCAACACAACACCCAACTGGTGATGGCAGTAGTGCCATTAGCAAGATGTCTTGTAGTAGTCATGACATATTAAAGATGAGGGGTTACATTAATGTAGATATTAAGCTACAGCATACTTGTCTTTACATGGCATGTGAGGTATTTATATCAACATCTTACAGAACAGCATTCTCTCTTTTCTCTCTTTATTAACATGCAAACCTATACAGCCAGGTGCTCTGAAATCTAACCACATCATCTACTCTGTAAGAGAAAAATGTGTTGTAATTACTGGGTATCTATCATGAATCAACCTTGAGATATAATGTTTTACCACACAAAAGAGAAAATGCACTTTGAAACAAGGCAGCAGCGTATCTAGAACACGTATTTGTCCCTTTATCCCTCCCATCATACCACACTGTGCCGTGACGGGGAGGGAGAGGGCAGAGGTGTGATGGAGACGGGCGTGCGCAGCCCCTCAATCATCGTCAAGACGCTCTCGGGCATGTCGGTGGCGTCGTTGCACTGGTCCTGCCAGCTGCTCAGCTTTGCCGTCAAGATGTCTCTGGCCTGTCCAGCAGGCACGGACATAAGAAAAGATATTAAAAGAAAACATGAGTAATGAGTAGAAACGGTGCCCAAAAATATTCATTGCTATGGTAACACGATGCATTGAGAGTCCTGAGATTGTGGGTTTTGGAGTGAATGTTCTGGCTGGTGTTTTGATTAGATTTTAAATTGTTTAAGGGTTTCTCTTTCATGTATAATCTGACGTACTTCAAGGTCACAATAGTGACATTAAAAAATGACATTTTTATTTGTCTTTGTCACTTGAACCCCACATCAAGTCATGTAAACATAAAGGTAGCTTCTCACCACCAATGCAACATACCCAATATGTGTGTTTAAACTGCTTGATTGTAACATAATGAGGGGCAGGAGTGTCTTGTACCTTGTCGTGGAAGGAAGCGGTCTGGTAGGAGAACATGCAGTGTTTGTCCACCAGGAAACAGAAGCGTCTCTTCTCCTCCAGCAGAGCCTCCTTACAGCCGTCTGCGATGAACAACTGCATGTCCATCTGACGGCTTGTCAGCGTTTCCAGGCACTGACGACAAACACGCATACACATGTTCAATATAATAATAATAATAATAATAATATAATAAGTCAATTTGAATGGATCGAAATCCATTTCTTTGTCTTTTGTTACCCATCGCCTTACAAACTATCATCTCAAATAGATCATCATGTCTTATCTGCCCGGCCACATGGTTTGCAGCCATCTAGTCCCTTTCACTGCCGATCTGTACACAAACCCAACGAGGGCAAATGATATGAAAGGAGCCGAGTGCCTTTCTGAATATCCTAATCTCTCTTTTGCAGGGGGAAAGGTATTATTAGACGAGAGATTACTGTATTGACAGATTAGGTTGCATTTAGTGTTTGGTGAAAGGACAGAGCAACAGGAGGAAGGGTGGACAGGGGCACTCCAGCTGTAGGGAGGGGATCTTATCTACACTGACAGCCTGGGATTATAAAAGGTCAGAAGGCTACTGAAAGGATCTTAGACTAGTGCGTGTCCTTGTGCAATGTGTATGTATGTGAAACTTTTCTTTCTTGCATTCTTAATCTTATTTCATTATCATGGTTTATTTGATTTTTTATTATTTTGTGAAAAAAACTCAATACACTCAATAAACACAATAAAGCTTCATACAGACTCATTTCCAGTTTTTTTTACTCTTAGTACACTTAGTAAATGTACATATGAGTGAACTGAACTGAGAAGAAAAAAGCAGTGACCATAATGCATTGTATTTATGTCTTATTAATGCAGTGTTAATGTAGGATCATTACCAGATATTGGCTGATGTTACCAGCATATATTTATTGTGTGGATGAATTCTGGCTCATGCAGTGGATTTGTATGATTTTCTAACCACATACAACATAGTTTTTGTAGTGAAAGCAGAGAAGGTAAACTTCTTCTAACATTGTCTTTTGTCCCTGATTCCTTGTCATAGCTACACGTGAGATCCATGTCGTCATCCTCATCCAACTGGCTGGAATTGGCACGCCCTTAACGGCTGTTAATATAATGGCACACGCCCTCTCTATTCAGCTCTTACAGCCGCCCTCTTCTGATAAAGCCTTAAATGGCTGAGGGCTTTATTTACCAGGAAGCTGTGCTGGGTTAAGTGCATTTATGTGTAAAAAGCTCAGATTCTCGTCTACTGTGTTAACCTGTGCCCAGAGACATATTGCACACGGAAATGTTGCAGCCACTTGGTAGGTGAATGTTAGTAATGTTTCTTATTTCATTACTTAACCAAAATGTTTGTATAACTGTTTCTCTGGGAGTAAACATGCCCTCACAGCTCATACAGAGAAAATAATACTGCTGAGTTATTTCTATAAAAACAGTCAGAGATGATCACAAATACACCAAATAAGTGCAGCAGTGATAAATACCATGGGATGATCTAATCTAATCTACCAAGGTAGCTATCTCTTAAATATCTATATAAATACATACAGTATATCTATTCTTTTGATTTTCCAACACTGGATAATTAATTGTTTTCCTCAACAGCAGTGGGAAGCATTAAAAAACATGAACTGTGTACACCTGTGTGTGCATTAAGAGACAAAAGCTACGTAACGGAGGTGATATCATCCTTGTCCAAACAGTGCCGTCTGTCTGCCTGACCGAATAAGAATCTGTCAGTCTCTCTTCCTGTCTGTCTCTCTCATGCCATGAAGTCCTTACATAAACCCGTTCATTTAGAGCTGTTGATGTCTCACTCAATACCCAACGTTATGTAGCCACAAAGGCAAGACTGTTATCATGTCAACAAACAAGCAGATGCAAATGTATGATGCAAACACACCTACACAAATAACAGCAGAAATAGCACTCCTCTTCTCCTTGCTGCCCAGTTGATCTTAATCTTTATTTCTTTTTTCCTGTCTTTGTGTTTTTTTCCAGTGGCCCCACTGTTCCAGGTGTTTGCATTCACCTGGGACATCCCATAATCTCACTCTGCTGCAATAAGGGCAAGCTTTACGGCAACATAATCAAATTGTGAATACCAAGTATCTATAACGAACATAATGTATAACATCAAAGTCAGATTGGATTTATGAGAAACAATAGATCAATAGATCACATGCTGAAAACTTTAACTGACCTTCATGTTATGCAAAACAAATCCCAGGAAGTATTTGACTCTGTTGTATATTTGAAAAGACCACTCATCAATGTGCAGTAAAACTTTCTTTTTCACAAGGTGGAGTGAGGCAAAGGTTTGATTTCAGCCCCACATTCTTCAACATCTACATGAAGGAATAAACTAGCAGTTACTTCTACACTGCAAAAATTACAAAATTTTTTGATATTAGATCTGAAAGGAAGTGTGCCACACTAGCTGCTTAATATGTGACACTGTGTTTATAACAGACCAGCTGATTATCACCATGAACGCAGCTGAAACACCAGGGGCCAGATGTATAAATGATACGTACGCACAAAAACTATGCAGACGCCATTTCCAACACATAAACTGGGATTGGAAAATACGAATGTGCCACCTCATGCAGACTTCAGACCAGCGTACACACAGTTTTCTAGAGATAGCTGCAGGTTAAATGATGGTGGACATGAAACATAAGGTGAGAGATGTAGTTTAGGTTGTTTGCCAGTTTCCAGATTGTGCTATTGTTTTTGCAGTCTGCACAGCGTTCTGTAAAATGTCAATCAAAGGCACATTTATAAACTTAATTAAAATGATTTATGAATGATGAATTTTATCATCCTTTTTATTAACATCTGAGCCATCAGATCTTTTCATTTTGTCCTGCATTGTGAAGCACTTTGTGAAGTCTGTTTCAATATGAGCTGTATAAATTAATCACTGATAATCCTTCTGACGGTTAATAATGATGATTGAGATATCACCGCGATTATGGTTTACAGGTACATGTTACGAATTAGTGGTATGGGTGCTATAAATAGCCACAGCCGTGTGTAGTGACAGCTGCTCTGATGCTGTTGGAGAATCTCACTGAAGCGACACAACCGGTTAAATTGCGCTTCTCCTTTGCTGTCACACTGACAGGTCTAATGAGTGGTGGAGCGGGCACAAGTATCAATATGCAAACAGACTTTTAATGGCGTTTCTACATCCATTTATGAAGCTTGTGCACGTGCATCCAGTTCCACAGTGATTGAGATTTATAAAGCAGAATCAGGCGTACACACAGCTTTATAAATCTGAAGAAAAGAATGTGTTTGCATATTTCTGTCTTTGTGCAGTTTAAGTTGTGAATACTGAGTTTTATGCAGCCCCAGATCTCCAAATATGTATTCATCACTTGCACTCATTTAACTAATTGAGATGTTTTCCACGGGGTAATTATAATTTCATTACTGCCCTTGAAATTATTTACTAAATGTATCACATGCATTTAAAGTATTTTTAATTATCTTTTATCTGTTCTTGTGTTTTGTTTTGGCAATAAATACTGTAGCATTTCATGCCAATAAGGATAATTTGAATGGAATAGAATTAAGGGAGAAACAGAGAAAGAGAAGAAGAGCGAGTGAACACCTTTCCAGACTGTAGAGGTGGGCAGCATAATTTCTTCTAACAAGTGGATGAGGGAAAAAAGGGGGAGTGTGAAATGCTATTTCGACACACACAAACACACACCCAGACACCTACTCACGCACACCCTCTTAATCACTTTACATCTGTCAACACTGCAGCGAGCTCGTTGCCATGGACAACCTGTGTTTATCCCGAGAACTATGGGTAAGAAAGAGCGAGGGGTGGCAACAGAGAGATAAGACATGAAGAGAGAAACACACTTTTCCTTCTTTGACACGTAAGAGCCTTGATGCATATCTCGATCTTTGTTAATCTTGTGTACAGAATATAAAACTTGCGCTCACTTCAACAGTCAACAATCAATTGTTTGACAGTTCTGACAGCACTTTTACTTTCTTTTTTCTTTTTTTTTTATCCCGTCTCTGCTCTCTGACAGATCGTTTCCTGGCTTTGAAGTGTCTTTGGTGTCTGTTGAATCATCTGCTGCTGTAAACTCCTGTCTCTGAGCCCCGACACCCTGTCTGTCTGTTTGCCGGCCCATCTCTAAATCCTAATACCTGGCCTTAAATCAGATATGTTAGCACAGCAGCGAGCGAACACTGTGACTCATTGCTTGGAGAGAAGGTGAGGGAGAGAGGAGAGGTGAGAAGGAAAGAGGGAACAGAAGAAGGTGAAGGAGGGATAGAGATATAGTGGGAAAAGAGTGTGGAGGAATGAGAAAACAAAGGAATGAAGAATATAGGAGAGGAGAGGAAAGAAGTTTGTCATTTCTAAGATTTTCTATATACAGTGGCTTGCTTGTAAAAGACTTTAATTTCTTAGATCCCCTTAGTTGCTCTAACATGTAGTTATGTAAAGTACATCGTAATCTATGCTAAAAAGCAAACAAATTTAGGGCTGCAACTAACTTTTTTTCATTATCGAATAATCTCCTAGATCTCGTTTTGCCTCAGTTATTCACTTTACTATGATATATGATAATGAAAAGCAGCAAATCCTCACATTTGAGAAGCTGAAACTAGAGAATGTTTAGCATTTAATTCAAGATTAATGGTTGAAAAATGACTGAAAGGAATTGATTATCAAAACAGTTATTTTTCTGTCAATCAGAAAATCTATTAATCTACTAATCGCTTCAGCTCTGGTTCACGGCATGCTTACACTAAAAGTGACATCTCTGTTATCTGGGTAATGATAAATCAAAGTCCATGTAGATGGTTAAAGCTGTAATAAACCTGTAATTGGTAATGTAATTCCTTTTTGGCTGTCTCTCTCTTCCTCTCTCTCACTTTACCCCTGTCAGGATAGGGGTAGGGTAGACCGTGTTGACAGAATACACAAACCCTTAAACATTCACAAACGCACACAAACACACACACACACACACACACACACACACACACACCCAGGCAAACAGGCTGCCTGACTGGATCGATTGTAGGAAGGTTATGCAAGATCTGAGGCTGCTGTGCTCTCAGGGTCGCAGCTTTGGGATTGAACTCTTCTGCAATTTTCATTCTGTGGCGTCATTGTTAGGGTGTGGTGGCACCGTGTAACGAAAACTTAAACTGGCTGTAATGACTTAACATTCCTCAGTGATTAATTGTGCACACTCAGGTCAACCACGTGTGGTAACTGTGACAAAATCAGAGTAACTTATTTTCCAAAATGGGCCATGAATGATACTCGTTACAAAAAAAAGACATAAATTAGTTCTGTGTGTGTGTCCACTTTTATCAGCGAGCATGCAAGTGGAGCACAGTGGTGCAAGAGAGGATTGCATGCGGGTGTATTTCGGAGCGGACAAAAGAAGCCAACAACAAATATACATCTTCTCCTGCATGGCTGCACAGACCAGACACTTCACACATTGTCCCCAACTACGGTTACACTGGCTTTGACATGGTGCGTCTCAGGTGTCAAGGTTTGTGAATGAATGTGTGTCTGTGTAATTAGGTCTATGCACATATGAACACGCTTATGTGTGTGTGTGTGTGTGTGTGTGTGTGTGTGTGTCAAAGATAGAGCATCCATGTATGATGTGTCTGTAGGTGTGTCTGCGTCCACCTCACCTCGCTCTCCTTGTTCTCGTACTTGTTGGCGTTCTTGCCTTGGCTCTTTCTCCTCAGCTTCTTCAGGTCCGACTGGGATCTCTCCAGAGAGTCCTGCTTCATCTTGTGCTCCATCTGGTACCGCTTAAACGTGGCCTGGAGCAGAGGAAAGAGCCCTGTGAAGGCTGGAACACCGACGTGATATTTGCCAGAACCATATCAGGTACAAAAAATCAGGAGCGAGTTTGCTCTTTTAGAATAACTGGCTCAATACTGATTTGCAATTTCAATTCAGTGGTGTAAAGATTGGTGAAATTCTTTTTCAAAAAGTTATCTAAGTTACTGTTATTTCATTTTCTGTAACTGATATTTTATCAACACATATAATGATATTTTAGTGTTAAATTGGTTCCATCTGCACTGGGCGAAAATGACAATTTGACATCAGACGGTAATGACTTTATTAGGATTATTAATTATAATAAAACAGTAAAGTTTGTGTAAAATCATACATATTTCCAGCTACCTTTGTGCAGTCGTGCAGACATTTGTATCTGAAACGCATTGCAGTTCATGAGTCGAGCTGCAACGATTAGTCGATTAATCGATTAGTTGTCAACTATTAAGTTAACCGCCAACTATTTTGATAATCGATTAATCGTTTTAAGTCATTTTTTAAGAAAAAGTGTCCAAATTCTCTGATTTCTGCTTCTCNNCGTTAGTTGCAGTCCTAATCATGAGTCAAAGCATAAACTGATTCACTGATTCAAATTTGAAATATGGGGTAAAAAAAATAAAAAAAAAAATGGAAAACAGAACCTTGTTTTTCTTATGTTTAGTGTTGCAGCAATAACTCCCATTAGGACATACATTAATTGCCATGACTGCAGTCATAATGACAGAAAATTATAACACTGAACTGCTGCACAGGATTAGATTATGGTTCAAGTGTTTGAGTGTAAATGAAACCCTCATGTCATTGAGTGATCACAGTTTTCCATCCATCTACTCGCTCATCCTGTTCATGATCACAATCATTGATAATCAAATGTTTTACACTGAGGCCTTTAGCTTACAGACATGTTCGTGCGTGCTTCTCAATCAGTCCCTGTAGCCAACAAATAAACATGCAAAATGTACAAGGCAACAAACCAAAAACATAACAAAACGTACTTTCATATGGCAGTGTGTGTTCTCATGAGGGGGGTGGATGAAGTGCTGCTGCCACAGAATGACTCAGACACACAAACAAACAGGCACACACACACACACACACACACACACACACACACACACACACACACACACAGAGAAACTACTCACTGTCATGTATTTGACATCCATGTCAGTCTTTCTCTCCAGCTCGGCTATTATCTCCCTGTGGAACCTCTTAAACTTCAGGTGAGGAGGAGGGGGGATCAGCGAGAGAAGAGGGGAAGAAGACACACTGGTGATTATAAACTTGATGGGAGGATGGAGTGCTAGAGTTTGTCAGCTTTACTGTCAACGGTAAACAGGGAAAATACTGTAAGTCTCAAAGAGAGAAATGGAGAGCGATCATTTAGAGTGTACGGGTGCATGTGTGCGGGGGTGAGAGCCAAGTCCGAGGTTGCACTTATGAATGAGTCAGAAACAAAGCGTGGGAATGCCCACAGACTTCTCTCCCTTTCTCTCCAGCTCCCTCTCATTAGTGTGAGGGTGTCGAAACGCTCCCATCTCCGCGGCCTTGTTGCGAAGCTGCGACGGCGCCCACATGGGGCGGACCAATGAATTGGAAGACCCCCATTACTGAACACGCACAGATGACCACAGAGACCATGTCGCACACGCCCTCATCGAAGTCTGTTTTCTTCCATCACTTTCTCTGACCTGAATTGATGCTGTGACTCACCAACTGGAGTCCATTAATAAGTCAACCCACCCACTGATGCTGATAGCAACAATATCTCAGAGGAGTGCCTCGCAACTTTTCTGCCCCAAAGTTTGACTTTAACAGGTTATTTTCAAACTCTGATATTATCTTGTTTCCCAAGCACAAAGCTTGCGCAACATTTGGAAAAACAAATCTAGTGGTTACCGTGTTAAGATCAAAAAGCTCTAAGTGGCGGCTCGATTGATATAAATGTTAGCGATTATTATAGACAAACTGAATCCCTTTGAGTTTTTCAACAAAATAAATAACTGGATGGTGGCACCTTGGGCTCTGGGAACTTCTAATGAGCATTCGTCCTTCATTTCTATCATTTTACAGACCAAACAATTAATAAATCAATTGAAAAAAGAATTAAAAGATCAATTAATCATGAAAATAATAATTATTTGCATTTTACTGAGGTGTTAGCATGCTAACAGCTTAAATTAGTTTGTAGTTTCACAATGCACCAAATTGTAACAGCTCCAGGTGGTGTTTTCCCAGGGCATGTTGAGACCTGCCCCCTGTTCTCAGCAAGGAAATAAGCCAACAGGTGCTCCTACAACCCAAACCTGTTGTTTCCCTTCCTCATCCAACCTCGTCCATGACGCTACTGTAGTTGATGTAGGTGGGGAGGAGGCAGTGTCTATCTATCTAAGGTGGGTGGAGGAGAGAGAAAGCTACTGGCTGACTGTGAAACACTAAATGGTGCTTAGTGAATTGTGGCTTCGCTTGCGGTTGTCTGGAAATATACTGAGCAACAGGTTCAGAGAGTAAGAGCGTCTGACAGAGGGCATTTGGGTGAGGCAAAACGCAATTAGGGGGCAATTATGTTACACAAGAATTTTCAGGAAGCATATACGCGAGTGCAAAAACATATGTAGCACTCACATTTTCTTCCAGCTCAAGATGGACCTTCCTGTGGACCTCTGAGATTTCCATCAGCACTACACCTGCCACACAGAGAGAACAAGAAGAGGGAGAGAAAGCAAAATGTACACGTTAATGTCAGAAGAAAGACAGGGCCAGCAGTAATCTAATTGTTTGGTCTTGTCTGCTTTCTCTCTGAGTCTTTTCTGAATGGAAAAAATGATACAGATACTGTTCAACACTGACAGCAGCGTACAATGACAATGAGCACACTGTATGCACTAAATATACTGTACATGAATGAATGTACGACTGAGAAATGATGCACGTCATTTGCAACCTCAAAAACCATCAAATGTCACCGGCTGCAGATTATGTTACAAAGGATTCCCTTCGGTGAGATGAAAGGAAAATAAATACATGTGCCTGGACCAGAAAAACCGGACCACCTACTGCTCGGCTAATCGAAAAGAGCCCAGATGGCAGGCAGCCACAAATTATAACCTTCTGTCTTTGCATGTTGCTCACAAAAGTAATCAAATTAGGATTATGGAGCACAATCATTATGTGGAAAATTGTAATTAAATTTCCTATTGACCTCCCCGCTACACAGTACACAGTCAGTAATTGTAAAGTCATTATTAAAATCATCCAAAACCATAACAACGCTAGAATCCACAGTACGTTGTTTGTTTTTATGAGAAACACTTCAGTAAAATACCCAAATTAATAAAACAAACTTCAACTTTGTCTCTCCACAAAAATGCATGAATATGACGCTATAAAGCTTGTTATAAGAAAAGATAAAAACTGTATTATAGATGCACTTTTTCAACACCACTAATTTAATAAATAATATCAAACAGTGAGCCTACGTGTCATTGCTGTGCAGCATTATGCAGCACTAAGAGCAGGAACTCTGAGCCAGATGGCCTTCATGCTGACTTGTGTCTGTTTCTAACATATTGTCTGTGCCTGGATAGTGCCGCTCACAGATTGAAAAGGCCTCTGTACGTGTGTGTGTGTGTGTGTGTGTGTGTGTGTGTGTGTGTATTTACATGCTTGTGTGTGTTTGGCTGGCGAGGTCCATTGACAAACACCATTTTTAACACCCCACAGATGACTGGTAGACATGAAGGAACAATGTGTGTTTGCAAAAAATGCGTGTTCGCCAACGATTCTGAGAACTTGTCTCGGCACAGATGGAGGGTCACTTTATTGCAAGAAGCAAAAGAGAAAGAATGATGGAGAAAACTGCAGCAGCTCAACTGTGGCTACAATGTCAGGCTGTTCAAACAATGTTTATTCTGTTTTAAATCTTATAAAACTAATTATAAATGATTTGGAAGTCCTACTATAAAATTACAGAAAGTCTACAGCATATGTATGTGCGTCGTCTTAGATATAAAAACAGGATGTAAATCGTCACAATGGAAACTTGATACCGCATGTCATGACTTTTTCCCGCACTGAGCTTTTCCCATAGGCATTTATTTTCCATGTGCAGTGAGTAAATGTCACAACAAAAAAAAACATTCTTCAGTAGCCAACAAGTACAGCTGTACTGTACACAGGGGTGTTAATAGAGATGTAACCTTGAGACGTTTTTTAAAAAACAGATTTTCCACCGTACAGAT
Source organism: Oplegnathus fasciatus (assembly GCA_003416845.1). Classification (NCBI taxonomy): domain Eukaryota; kingdom Metazoa; phylum Chordata; class Actinopteri; order Centrarchiformes; family Oplegnathidae; genus Oplegnathus; species Oplegnathus fasciatus. Next base: position 690,521 of record NTHP01000112.1, on the reverse strand, counting down.
AGAGCAGCTTCTGCTTCAGAGCACATGAACAGCTAATTTGTCTGTAACAAACGGAAGACCTGGGCCATCACAGAGAGGAGGCGTTGGCTCAGTGGATAAACAACACTTTGGTCATTCAATATTTGCATATTTGTTAAGGTGTGTAGATGCTGTAGACCAATATCGTAACAAATGTGACAAGGAGCCGTCTACACAAACCTCACAGAAAGGTTATTTAATGATGAATAAAAAGGGAGCAGCTCTCCTTGCGCCTTAACAGTAATTATCTGTATTCGAACCCATCAATATATCAGATTATATAATTCCATCAGTGGTGGTGCCTCCAGTGGAAAAATAAAATCCAGTTTCCTTTTCTCAACAACGTTCTGACGTCTACAAATTCACTGTGTAAATCCCTGACAGACGTTCAATAGCTGCCAGTCTGATGTATCACTATGACCTGTACATTCACCAGTATGTAAACAGTGCCCTTCCCCGCTCTGTCTTTCTACACCTCGACTGCCCCACCTTGCCTTATGGCAAGACTGACTTTGGCAGTTCAAACAGCTCGGCAGATAAAGGCCAAGAGATCATCCACCCAGTAAATCTGCCCTTTGACAGAGCAGGAGAAAAAAGACTGAGGGGGGAGCAACAGCTGGGATAGGAAGGGAGGAAGGGGGAGAAAGTGTGTTAAGGAAAAGGAAGAGTAAGTATTGAAGAAAAGGGATGACGAGTGTGTTAGAGTACTGGATAAAGCAGGAGACAGAAAATGGGAAACTGAGCAAAAAAAGAGGGTAGAGGCACATGGGTTAAAAGACTAAATGTCTGAAACATCTGACCTTAAAGTCTCCTTATTTTACAATAAGAACAGCGTAATCTTAAAAAACGTCAGCAGGTGTGGTATAGAGTCAAATACCTGACAAACTGGTTTATTTGTTGTTGAGCCATCAACATTTCACTACATCTGAATAATGAAATCAATGCAAATGTGTCATATTACTGGTTGCACACGAATGTCTTAGCTACAGTAACGTCACACGAATCAACAGTCTTTCTCCAGCAGTTCACACTCATTTATTTATTGTTGTCATGGTCTGTGCAAAACGTTGCCGGGCAACAGGTGTTCTCGATCGAGCAAGGTGTGAGGGCAAAAGTGTGTCATGATGTGGATAACACACGAAGCAATCCACCGCCATTAGCCAACACAACCAAACTGAGATAAACCCACACAATACAGACGGGCTGCCTGCAGCCCTGTTTACCCAGGCTGCAAATGGGTCTGGACACACTGAGCTTTGTGGAGCAGCTTTACATGCACTATTACAGGGGTGATAGCTGAAGGTGGCATCTGACAGTTCAGCAAGCTTGAGTGAGAAGTTAAGTATCTAAAGTATAACTTTTCGCTTAGATGTTAGGCACTGCAAAGAGGTTTATGATTAGAGAAGATCATCAGAAACTTAGTTTAACTCAGACATCTTTGTTTCTACACAGACGAGTTATGTGAAAGACAACCTCTACAGTGATTGTGTTCTTGTCCTTAGGGAACTGTAGTTCATGTGACAGTGTCACCATGTGCTGTTTGAACACCACTTAGTGACTGCAATCTGTTCTATTTTGCCTCTGGCGAAGTGTAAGTCATGCAAACAAACATGTCGTGTTCTGATACGTCACTCTATAAGATAGCAAGTGAGTTGAAGAAAGAGAAAAAAAAAAGCTATTCGTCTTTCTTTTCAGTCTTATTCCACGACGTACAGATGGATGGGTCACACTCATCTGTGTGTGTGTGTGTGTGTGTGTGTGTGTGTGTGTGTTTGTGAGACTCAGCCTTGTCATTATAAATGCATTCTATGAACAATGATCACTTGATTGCAACAGATATAACATTACAAAAATGTTATCAAGCTCCATTCTTGAGCCATGAGCTATGTGGCTACTGTGGAGCAAAGTAGAAGAAGTAAAGGAAATATAGTCTGAGAGTGAAACAAACAGAACTGAGTGTGTGCAAAAAATAGAAAAAGAAAAAAACAAAAACAACAACTCCCTCCTCTGAGCTGATCTTGAAAACAACATTTTGCTGGTAGCATGCAAAGCGGCCCACAGTTCCTCCGCTGTTTTTGACTGTGGGCAAAATAATCCTGGCATCTGAGAGAGCCACCTGACACACCATGCAAACATGCTTGGATTATGTAAAGTAGGCCTGATGCCATTTGAACAGACCAGGACCATCAAAGGACGACGTGTGTGTTTGTTTGTGTGTATGTGTGTGTGTGTGTGAGTGTCTTTTGGATGAGAACACATTGGATGAGATTCAATTCCCTGCGGACAACAAAATGCTGCGCGGTCACGGTGTCTCACAGCCTGTTAAATACTCTTCAGAGTTTTTTGGCACCAGTCGTAGGGTCCTTGTTACAACCAATGACATATTTTAGCTTCCAGCATGAGTAAGACTTAGTTTCACCTCAAATACAGTTAGAAGATATAAAGACTGAATACAGCAAGGCCCAGACTCATGGTGTCTATACATCCTGGTCCTTCTGATCTCAATTCTTGCTCCTGGTCTGACCAGAGAAGGAAATAAGTCAGATACCCGAGTGCTTGAATGAAACAACTATTGACATTTGAACTCTGACGGAGGAGGAGGAGGAGGAGGGAAACTAAAGGAATTAAAAGAAGAAGGTAGGAGGACGCGGTGCACCGGTCCTCCAGTGCCTCTCCAGAGTATCTGGTTTCTGGTTGGCTACGCGTCACTGAAGCTCAGGTTTCTGACAGGGCAGCTTCACTACGTCCACGAGCAGGCTCAGAAACAAGACTTTCTTATTCACCTCATGTTTCTAGCAAGAAATTGTGCTTCCTTGTCATTCTTTAAGCAGAGTCTGTACTGTAGTGGTAGTACCTGGCTGGTTATAGGGATGTGAAGCGCAGACTCCAGTTACAATGCTTTTGGGTTAACAGGCCCAAGATTAGATGACTGTTTGTAGTGTGTATTTAATCACCCCCTGCTCTCCATAATCCACCATAATGACTCAGACTAAACTGATCCGTCATGAGACCAGAGTGCCTCTCCCTGTCTCTGTCTGTCTCTCTCATACAGGGATTAGCGGTTGCTGGAGTGCGTCCACAGGTCAAGGGTGAGTGTGACTCAGCCTGGACATTATGACTTCATCCTACATAAAACTGTTTTGTAATGCTAATGGTGTGTCTACATCATCCCTAGGACTTATAATTTACAGTTTTTATTGTTCAAAAAGGGGAAATGTATCTGTCTTTATTTTGAATATAGCATATAATAATATAACAGGTGATAATTGGGTAAAAAAATGGGGGACTTTTTTAATTACTTAGACGGACACTGATAATAATCAGCATTTGTTTGTGTCCCTCCCCTCATTTCCTCTTCCTATTACAGGAAGCATATTCCAAGCTGTAGTCACCACAAAAGGACCTGATTTACTGTAAACTCCTCTAAACAATGCACACTTACAGCAGGAACCAACAACTACTTTTAGATGCATGTGGACAATAAATACAGGTGAAAATCAGTTCAAACAGATGTGCTTTCTTTAAGCAACCTGGGCATTTTGGGGTGAAATCCAGTGTCAAGCCTTCGTCATCCCTAAAAGAGATGGCATGGTGTCATGACGTGCCAGTTTGTTTTTCAGAAAGTGAAAGCAAAAGTGCATCACCTGCACACTGAGTATATTTTATAACCTACAAACCAAAAACAAAAAGTGTTTCTGCCATGTGACTATGTTTACATCTAGAAGAAAATATGTGGGAAGGTCACAGACCATCTTCAAATACAGTAGACACAAACGCAGTCACATCCACAACCTGTACACAACACAATCTATTAAAGTGATGAACCACCCAAAATCAATATTTGGGAGGGGGGGGGGTTGATTGTCAGCCACCTGTAGATTTATACAAAGCTGGCTGTAAAACATTTGTGGAAAACTGACAAGATTTATCAATGGTTGAAAGCAATAAAAATCCACTAAACTTCTCCTGCAGCATAATTCACTTCTCAGTTGTCCATATTCTCATATTCTGCAAACACTCAGTCTTTGCAGCAAAAACAATGACTGTTTCCAACACGCAGCACAGATGGACAGATGAACGTGAGCATGATTTCAATCTGGCCAGCCACAGTTCTTCATTAAGGAGCAAATCACAAACTTTTACAGCCAACCTTCAAGTCTACACGGGCTGAATGCTTCATATTTTGGGGGTGGAGTATCACTAAGTGCATGAGGAAATTGACACCAGTTCAACACCAGGTGGCACGTCCCATTGTGCTGCTGAATTTAATTAGCAGTTTTGCTGCTAATCAGCAGGGGAGCTGAGAGACATACAGCGGTTAAATCCAAGTGTGCCACTAGTGACAATGAGTTAGAATGCCAGACATCTTTGGACTGCAAATGAGCTTATGGGAACTGAAGCCTGGGGAGTTGGCTAGAAACAAACAGAGAACCAAACAAACCCTTTACCACAGTGTATTTCTAAGCTTACCAGACTCACAGTAGTGCATCCATCACAAGTATCATGCTGGCATTAATCAAAGTATAACTGCTGCTGTGCTCAAGCTACAGTGCTCCTGGCTTGCGTATCTCAATAATGATGAGAAGATCTGACAGCACACACTTTTACTTACTCTTCTTGTTCACCTTCTTTCATCAAAAAAAGGTACAACAATTTGCTCAAAATTCAGCAGCAATGCCTTTAACTGAAGAGCCACGCCACAAGCATATCTACAAAAATGACTGTTTTCAGATTTGATCAATTAAATTTAAGGCTTCGCATGGATTGCCCATTGTACATCAAATGTCTGATCCTTTGTGAGACTCACTGCAGATTCCTCTGACCAGGTTTGGCCATCAGGAATTACTTGCACGAAGAGCTCAAGCTGGCAGAGTTTTAGACCAGTGACTGCTTCATCTTGCGTTTATTACTGTTTACCTCATTGGTCTTTTGCTATTGAAGAACACTTCAATTAAAAATGTAAACAGCATTTACTATATAAAAGGGTAGAATGAGAAACTGTCTGATGTACAGGATGTAGAGGAAATTATTCCATTCATTTCTTCAGCTTCTTACATTGATAAATTACAGACATATACTGCATAAATGCACCCATGGAAACCAACAATAAATGCTGCTGAGGCCCAAGTGAGATAAACAACTATTTCAGGAAAGCAGGAACAGTCTGCAGTCTATCCCAGTAGAGAGCCAGAGGACAGGGCAACATGGAAACTTACCTAATTCTCTGGAGACAGGAGACACTGCAGCACTCTCCCCAATCTTAGACATTGCATCAAAATACAACTTTCCCGCCAGGGTCATTGCTGGGAAAATGATAAAATGATCATTAATGTTTGTCAGGATAGTTTGGGAAAAATATAGCTTCCCTAATGCATGTTGAAGACCACCGAACAGCACCATAAATATTCTGTGAAAGGTACTAAAATTTGGCCTGGTATACATGGACCCCCCACCCCCCCAAAAATTTCTGGTCTATTCAAACATGTTTACTGAGCCTTGGCTGTAAGATATAATGTTTAAAAATCTTCTTTTTTACTGACAATGGAGTGGACAAATGAGGGAGAAGATCAGCTCAGTGGTAAAAGCAAGTTACAAGCATCTGTTTTTCTAAACTCTGATGTAAATGTAACTGTAAATGTTTATTAATGTAGTAAAAAATGCTCACCAGCCACTGATTTCTCATAGTTCTTGCCCAGGTTGACGAGATTCCTCAGTCCTGGGTTGAAGTTTTCCATCACACTCTGGGCGGGTGGAGACAAAAGGAGAGACAGTTAGTCATAATTTCATTCAAGGTTTTAAGTGGATGAAACACTACAGAGTTAACAGGTGGGTGACTGTCCACCTGACTGAGTGACATCAGATGTGAGACACAAGGTGGGGAGGAAGTCTGGTTAAACCCTGTTTGATTATCTATTAACAGGAGCTACGACCTATGACCTCTTAGGCACAAATTCACCTGCATGCTATGCAGGCAGCCTTACATGTTACATGGAAAATGACACAAGAGACTTAAGAATGAAAGACAATACTGCAGAGGAAGAGAAAGAATGAGACGTACGAGAATGAGAGGAAACAAAACCAATGAAGACATTCTTAACATTCCTTCATCAAATGTCACAGAGTGGAACTATCATCCGTAATCATGTCATAGACTCAGCACTTATCTCTGTAATTATGTAGATTAATGAGCTATTCTTTCTCCAGTGTAACGTAGTGATGAGTATGAGAGGATAAGATCTTAGCTTAGGTTCACACCCAAGTGCAAAATGCAGGAAATTATACAACTTCGGCAAACTACGTTAAGAAGCACATGGCAAACAATGAGCCTAGCAGTGATCACAAACTTCTGATTCAGACTTCTGTCAATAAGTGACACATAAACTACAGACACTGTCACTCTACTCTGACAGTATAGATAAGCAATGATATGTAAGACATCACGAACATCCCTGGGCAACAGAGACAAAACAACTTGGCCCTGTTTTTTTCGCTGCACTGCTCGTGTAAACATGGGTTGCTGTTGATTATAGCAGCGAGCCAGAGGTGATGGCTGCCCGAGGAGCTTGCTGTATAATCTTACCACACAACACACGCAGCCAGTTAAATTATTAAACCTGGAGTCTTTTTCCTGCATTTCATCACACCAAGGAGCTGTGGGGGCCGGAGAGGAGGCCGGCAGATAAAAGCTATTCAAGAGGGCTAAATGCTTGTGAGAAAAAGCTTAAAGTCACTTTTTTTCCCCCCTCGCCTCTTTATACATACTCACCTTCACTTTGCCTCATACGGAGTGCAGCATGTAGACCTGGCTACACAGTGTGAGAAGTTAAAACTACTGCTGGGATTTGTTGAATCCGAGAGTGGCTCACATGCATTTATATATAATATGATTTTTTTCTTTTAACCCCAATGAAATCACACAGCAAGCACAACTCAATATAAAGCAACTGACCATTTATTAAAATTGGTTTGAGGGACACTCTCCCCACTATCCAACTGCAGTTCACTTGCAAAGCACCCATTTACATTTAGAAAATAAATTCAAGTTAATTAGTGGATGGCACAGATGCCAGAGTACACTAAAGAGCAGCTCAGATGATGCTGATCAACCGAGGCAGCACTTTAATGAGGAAATGGCACTCCTAGGGTGGGGCTATTTTCTTCAAAAACCAGTGATCCAAACTCACTAATAGTCAGCTACTGACTCTCAGAAAAGCCTCTGAACTCAAAGCAAACTGTTGCATCAAACTGTAGTCTTGCATTTAAATACTGATGCAGAGGAGGATACACTGATATCTCACCTCAGGGACCCTCAAAAAGCACAAGACCCCACTTAAATGTCAGAAATAACTTGTTTACAGTATTGACACTTATTTAAAATACATATTATATAATAACAATGCATACTAGCCTATATTTTCAGCTACATTATCAACCAAAAAAGAAACAAATTCTAAGTTGAGGTTGACTCCATCTTTGCTTGTGCTGTTAGTGGACAGTTAAATATTCAGCTGGCTTGACGACTCAAATAAACGGAGGCTAATTAAAAACACCTGTTCAGCAGGTAAAAGTCACTGACGGTGGGAAGTTGAACAAAAACAGCGCGTGTAACTGTTCCAGGAGCGGACACATGATGGATGTATGGAGGTATTTTTGTTCTCGTGTCGTGGTCGCACCTGTTGTATTCCCACCGCCACCAGTATTACCCACCTTGTATGTGCTCTCAGTGAGCTTGTACACCTCCTCCGCGCTCCTCGACATCTTTAACTTTAGATCCCTCGCGACGCCCGACAAAGAAAACAAAAAAGCTGAAATTAAAAAACTACGCCAACCAAAAAAAANNAAAAAAGTCCAAGAGGAGGGGGGGAAAGTGGCCAAACCTACGGACACATGAAATTCCTCATAGCCAGCAGGAGACACACACACACCAATAAAATTGATCAAACTGAGAGGAAGAAGAGGAGCAAAGTGAAGGAGAGTCCAGCTGTCTGCTGCTGCTGCCGCTGCGTGTGAGCACTGAAAGAGCTGAGCTGTCAAACTTGTTGTAGGTGGTTAGTCCAGAGAAGGGGAGGAGGCCTGTGGAGGTAGGGAATAGGTGGACAGGTGTCAAGCCCACCGGAATAAAAGAATATACTACTTTTCCTGTTGGTGATTTTCAAATTAAACCTTTTGTTGTTTTTGTTCAAGCTTGTGACACTGACCACAACTTTCGACAAAATCTAAACACAAAATATAAGCTGAATACGTTGACCTGGTGAATGAAATTTCACAGCAAAGCTGGTAGATCTTTTTTTTTTTTTAAGCTTTTTGATGTGTTTTGGCCCTAAAAGAACAAACTCCTGTAAACACTTAGTTTCATACAACTCTGTCTATTTGTGGTTGTCTGTTTTACACCTCATGTGACTCCACTGAAGATTTAATGTCCTTTTTTTTTTTTACTCTAAACATCTTCATGTTTATTTTATTTTTACACTTTTATTTTGAAGGCTATGTTCTTGAATATTTCCGCCTGGCTTCACACTTGCTGCTCGCAGGTAGAAAAGGTGGACAACAGACTAAATACTGGAGACGGGCGCTCCCTGGAGGCAACTAATCCATAATACAATGAAAACACACCTCTTTTGAAACTAAGGTAAAGTTTAAGCGGGTAAAACACGTGAATAAAATATATTTTAAGAGTTGTAACTTCCTGTAGTAAATGTAGAAATCGTGGTAGTAATTAATATGCACATTTTTCCTTATGTTTTCTTTTTATCCATTCATTTATTCCTTGTAACTTTATGGAGTTATGTGTTTACATGAGTGTAAGTGTTCAGTGTTACAGACAGCAGCTTTAAATGGCACATATAGACTTGATCTATAGTGCTCAAATATGCCACAACCTGCAGTGACACATTGGAAAAATGAAATAAGTCTGGTGCAGAAGTAGCTCTAGTGTCCATTTGTGTTTCCAACAAGTACCAAAAAAACAGCAAAACAGTTGTTGTGTTTCTGATATTAGAAGTAACAAGTGAGGAGCTGCTTCTTTGAAATGGCACATAATGGTATTAAGGAAGTTTCATGATTTACCACTAGATGTCCCTCATGGTCAGCTGATTTTCTTTCAGCCTGGAAGGAGTTTAATAAATCAAAAAATCAACAGATATGTGCATGAAATGAAAGCATTTATAAATATAAATCCCCAGTATGCTTTGCTGTTTTTTTCAATATCCAGCGGTATTTTGATTTTTTTAATTTTATTTACTCTTCAATCAGACATGACAAATACCAATAAATGATCAATACAACCTCACATATAGGCTCTGCACTCGGTGTAGTATTTGCACATCTTGCCGACAAATCAAACAAAGCAATGCCAAATATCACGAGTATAAGTTGTGAGAGCAAATATGCCAAGCCTTTGCTTTCGTAAATGTCATTTGATGTTAAAACTATGGAAAGCTCCCCGCAATCGTTGGGAGCTGCAAAAGGAGCTGAATGTAAAATGAGATTGTGCCCTTAGGCTCTGAACACATACCACTGCTTTCAGCCCTCAAAATGCTGTAAGGTGACACATACAACGTAATTAGTCTCCAAAGCCACTATCTGAGTGGTATTCTATTTTTCTCTCCCTCGCTGTTATCTCCTGCATCCCGTCCACCCTGACAACCTCCCACTGAGTTATGTTCCTGTAGGCAGGAATCAATACTAAAAGAATATAATGCTAAATAAAGCAATATGAGGGTCAATTATAACCAGTCACTCATATTTCTGAAGGGCTGAAAAGTAACTTCAGGCTTTCACTAACTTCTGTGCGCTCAAGGACAGATGTGGGTAATAATATGTCTTTCTATCTAAGGAGCTTCATGCATAAAGCTCACTATATTTCAAAGAAAATATTCAACTAATTTTCAATTGGATTTTGCAATGCAGAGTGAGAAAAATGAGACCACTTTAAGTGGAAACAAGTGGATGAGGCTTTAACGGCTACTTA
>NTHP01000112.1:658113-676079 GCA_003416845.1 Oplegnathus fasciatus | reverse complement strand
AAAGCTGAAATGTTGATCTCTTGTCTCAAATTCATCTTTTGATGTCAAACCCAAATGTTTTCAGTCTACAGCAAAAATACAGGAATTGGCCTCACTGTTCCAATACTTTTGGAGGGGAGTGTATATATATATATATATATATATCTCCAAACTGAAGACCCAAAGCCAAACAACTAATTCTCATATACAACATTGTTTTGAAGTAAAAGCTTGGCCTGAAAGTTAAAAAAGGACAACAGACTCTTGTTGTGCAAAGCTGCAACAGGAGTCAGTGAATGCCACGGTGCATTTAGCGGAGAAACAACAATGTATCCGAGAGCTTAAGTGACACAGCAACTATAGAATATCCATTACATGAGCAGTCTTCTTCAGCGTCACAGCGTTCATGGTGCAAATCATCAGTAAACACCAGGCACTGAGCTTTGACAGTCTCATCGTGATGGATACAGAAACTGGGATTTTAGAAGCTTTTGGGGTTTCACTGCACCAAATTATTCCCAAGTTGAGGCAGACATAAATCTCAGTCTAAAATAAAACTTGAATAGATGATGTGCCGGTGCCTGGAGGAGGCTGGAAGTACTTGAGTAAGAGAAAAACTTCATATTTGAAAATAGATTTTTAAATGAATGGATTTAAGAGGGTCAAAACTATCTCACTCGGATTTAAAACTTTATTTTTAAAGGGCTGCAGACAGATGAAATGTCCATTTAATCATTCCTCAGTGGTAGAGGCATATTTCTGAACTCATTCTTATTCTAAAATGGAAAGAACAAAAGTCTGATTTTTTATTCTTATGAGCAGAAACTGCTCCCTCACTAAACAGCTGAGTCATTTGTTCAGGTATTCTTCAACATTATATTGAGGAGGCCAGGGGCTGATTTGATGTATAGCACGCTTATAAAGAGCAAATAAGTAACAGGAAGATTCTTATAAAAGCTGCAAATTGCCCGTCACACTTTTTGCCATTTTATTTTCCACTCATGTCCACTAACAAACTCTTTTAGAGGTGAGCCAGGCATTTAACAACTAATCATTCTCAGGACCAAAAGCCAGGTCTGTGTTAACCTTGTAAATGGGTAAAATAAATCAGAAAAGTACCTCCAGTGTTGGAGGAAATAGTTTCACTGACTGTATCTCACAACACAGAATCATGCAAACACTCACCAGCTCACACACACACAATAAAGTAAACAGACACCCGGGGGGTACACAGCAGCGGGTGTTTGCTCCTGATGATATTGCGGTCAGCAGTGTGTGAAAATTTAATAACATAGTTGATGTCAGGCGCCACATCTCACTGGATCAGCCGTGTCGGGTAAAACTGAAGTCCCCTGCCATGTATGAGCTCTCCACGCTTCGGTGACGCCGCCAAACATTTGCAAACAGTAAACACAGCAGCCATGATCCCTGTATCTGCAATAACTGGTCTTTTTTATCCATCAGAGGCCTGGTTTTATATGCTTTTGTCAGAGGCCACTGAACATTTTTACAATTGATTTTTATGACAGGAATTCGGACAAATCTGAGGGTTATCCTGTTTTCAGCTGGAAATGGAAATCTGGATGCAGTTTGCTTGAATATATGACTGTAACCAGTAAAAGTCACGGAGAAAATGCACTCATTTTAGTGAATAATATAAAACAGCATGACAGCAAACAGGCCATGATTGATGCAGTCCTGTTTGAATCAGGGACGGGTTTGTCACCTTCTCTTGACCAGTGTGTAGCAACCTTATTGGGCTAATCAGTGTAATTTTGAAAATGCCACAGATCGCAAATGAACTTTTGTCCTCAGAAGAAACAAGTGGAGAATGAGCCTGAGTGTGACGCTCCATACAGCTGCCTGGAGCCTCATGCAGGGCATAGATTCACATTTAAAGTCGCAAACAGTTGCCATTTTCACCTCCATGCCTGGTGGCAGCAGGCATTAACACCAACATTGATCCCACAATCATTGTGTTTATGCAGAACCCCCTGCAGAATCCAGACATTTTTGATCACGCCAAACATCTCAAAGCTGCAAACGCTTGTAATGCGGCACTGAGACATCGCGCCCACGAATCCTGTCTGAATGAGACAAGAGCTGTCTTTTTTTTTAGCTACAAAGCTCTGTACTCAGGGACCTTGATTCAGTGCTTTTGAAGGCTCACACACACACGCACACACGCACATGCACTAATTGCTGTCTCTGTCATCACTATGCCTTCCTAAATACTCAAGGTTTGTATCTGGGTTAATTACACTTTCCTAATCCCTCTGAATCTATGCCTTGCCATCTGAATCTGCCTTATGACAGGCAAGAGAAGCTTTGCACTGTTTGTGTAATATTACCATCTCACCATTAAATGTGTTGCATTGCTCCTCTCTGCAAATACAGCGCACAGGCAGCTAAATGAACAACTTGTGCTTGTGTTTATAATTTATACTCGAACATGAGATGGTTCCCACAGCAAGCGGCTCTTTATCATTTATACGTGAACGTGATATCTTGAATTTACATTATTTACTATATGAGTGGCAATTTCTGCCTGTATCATGGTCCCTAAGGACTGTCTGTGAAGTATGAATTAATGTCTTGTCCTGGTGGGGTGTAACCTGTGCTGCTCCACCATGTCTAATTCATTGTTCAGCAGCAGCATCCTATAGACAGAATATAGATTCAAGGAGAGCATAATCATGCATTTTGTATACCGAAGGTAATGGATGTTTCAAGGTGTGTGCGTGTCTGTGCATTTTTCCTGTGGCTGATTAACATGGATGTGTAGCTCCCCCTTGAGCGCGTACATATTTACACAGGCTTTGAGACTCACCTCAAAGGGCACTGGTTAGCACCGTACAAGGCGGTGGACATGATTCAACGTCCTCCAGCCATTTTAGCATCATACCATGTGGCTCTAGTCCATAAATCCCATAAGAGCACACTGTATGAGAGATGTCACAGAGATGCAATGGTTTGTAACGCAAACTTTATTTCATAAATCTGGCTGAAAAAGGCCCTTTAAGCAACAGGTGCGCAATCAAAATTAAAAGCAGAATCATCGTCTTTGACCATCTGTGTCAGAGCCATAAAACGACATCCATAACAACTTTCTGTACAAACCTCTTAAGTCTGTAAACCACATGTCCATATTCAGCTGGGTCACATCCGGAGCTGAAAAACACTATTAGTGAGGAAACGGATGGCTTTCGTTGTCTATAGCCTTGTGAGGAATTACTTGTCGAGTACAAGCCTGCTATCAATTATGCAAAATTTACTGCTGTTAATGTGAACAACCTTGAAATTCTTGCAGGGCTCTGGCACAATGAGTCAGTCTAAACTCTTGCTGCTATCAATCACGGCCACTGTAACTCAGGTGAACGATGGGCTTCTTGTCACAAACCAGGCCTGCGCCAAGTGCCTGCCTGCCTCTTAATCTCCTCCGACTGTGCATATCAATAGCATTTCACTGCCTTACAGAATATATAGCTGCTTGATTATCTCATGGTGTCATCTGCTATACATGATGCATTGTTACCAAGAATTGAATTGCGTAAAATAGAACAAGGCTAAAATCAAGTTATGCAATAATTCTCCTTTGATTCAGTGTGTTGCCTCCTGGACTCACTGTATGCATGGTGCATGGTTATGTGCAGAAAACTCTCATTAGCTGTGCATCTGAGCACGGCTCAAAGTTTAGTTTGAACAAATACAGAGTCCTAGTTTTTCTGAAAATCCCAGAGTGACAAATATCTTACAGAGCATGAACACAAACACGTCTATATGATAAACTGTCCACTTTTCCTCTGTTGAACGTATATGAAGACACTGCGCATCTGCTTCAACTTTACCCAGCATCCTCTCAGCCACGTGGAGCCCGCAAGAGGAACATATGGGTAACGTGATGGTGCTGACCTTGGCAGCGAGGCCGTTGATCTCAGCTGCCTCGCTCTTATCCTGTGATAACCATTCCTCTCACACTACTCTGAGACACACAGATGCTTATTTTTCATGCTCTCAGTTACTCTGTTGATCCCGTGCGCTCTCTTGGTGTCAACCGCTCAGACATCAAGCTAAAACCATTGTTTTGTTTTCAGACCGTTCGCTTAAAACGCGCTCAGCCATGTTCAACCCATCTGTCTCGTCAACCTGTAGCCTCTTGTATGTCTTTTGTTCAGAGTGAAGTAATAAACTAGAGTTTGCTGCTTGATCCAAAGCTGGCTGGGCTTACTTTCGGCCAGTGGGAACAGGAAGTTCATATTCAGAAATAGTAAGCAGCCATGCAGGCTCTATAAATAGGGCCTGCGTGGATTTATGTCCACAAATAAATGGTTTTATGTCCCCAGATCCCTTTCCTGCTGAAAGTCACATGATCTGCTAATGTCAGTAGAGAGCAAGGCTTAATCACACCGGCAAGAGTGTGTGTGTGCGCACATGCTCTGCGAGTTGGCTGAAGGGAGGGTGGGTTCATCTCTTGGGTAGGAAACGTTGGCTGGTGGTGATTTCGTTAGCAGCGGCAGAATGATCTAGATAATACACTTATCCACGGCCCCTCTGGGGGAAGGCGAGCCACCGACATCTGATTAGATTCCACAAAGATAAAAGGATCATGAAGAGTCACATGTCTAGTTTATTACTGGGTGACTTTGGGAGTCTATCCCATGAATCAACATCAGATAATAAGGTGATGACTTTCCGTGTTTAATCTCCAGTCGAGAAGCGCTGATTTGTTTATCACACTTGCGTTTTTATCTTGACTGACCGAGTTGGAAATGAGGTGAGCTTTATTTTCACACCTGCTCCACTCAGATCACGTCTTGTTGCCTCATTTTTCCACCATAACAACCAAGACATAACTGATTCTCACTGCTGTTCATGTTTTTTTCTGCTGATGGTCGGAGCATCGTGAGGACAGACGTAGGGATAGTTAGACATTTTGGTAAACTGGCTTTATTTACTTTCTTTCCATGAGTTAGACTAGAAGATTGACACCACTCTCATGTCTGTACTGTAACTGTGAAGCTAGCGCCAGCAGCTGGTTAGCTTAGCTTAGCACAAAGACTGGAAACAAGGGGAAACAGCTAGCCTGGCTCAGTCCAAAGGTATCAAAATCAGCCTACCAGCACCTCTGAAGCTCACTAACTAACACGATGTATCTGGTTTGTTTAATCTGTACAAAAACACTAAGTGTAGAAACGACACATTGTGGTTTTATTTCCAAGCCGGGTGCCGTCGCAGTGTAGTTGCCAGGCAACCAGCAGAGACTCTAACAAGTTAGTGCGCCCAGCTGAGATATGTAAAACCACAATATGTTGCAATATAATGTGTTAAAAAGTGAGATTTTTGTTACCTTTGGTGGATTTTTTTTTCCTTTGGGCAGACCCAGGCTAGCTGTTACCCCTGTTTACAGTCTTTCTGCTAAGCTAAGCTAACCTGTTCCTGGCTGTAGCTTCATGCTTAGCGTACAATCCCGAAAGTGGAATCGATCTTCTAGTTCTCGACAAGAACGCAAATAAGCATATTTCCCAAAATGTAGAACAATTTCTTTAAGAAAGTGAACTTAGCACAGCGTTAAGTGCATTTTCTCCACACACAGACTCCATACAGGGAAATTTAAAAGACACTGTTTTACAGCTTCATCTTTTTCAAAACACCATATTCAAGGATCTTTTGTGATCTTGAAACTGAGAGGTGACCCAGCACGCTCACACATTTCCCTATAAATATTGTTTCAGGCAAGAAAAGAGAGACAGACACTGGCCATTTTACAGTCAAAGTCTTTTATTTGTTGCAGTGAAACACAGATGTTTTGGGGAAACAATAGAGCACCCTCAGTGATGCACAATGAGAGATTTGTAGCTGCAGAGCTTTACTGCTTGTTGCGAGACAGACAGAAGGAGGGCTGTGTTCAAAATTTGCAGTCCACACAGGTGCTAGAAAGCATGATTTAAAGGGATTGTGGGAGAGATTTGAGCTCTCGTCTTTGCAGGCAGAAAATTATATATTACGGCCTCTCTTCCAGATTCATTATTACAGCTTCTTCTGCAGAAATCCGAGATATTGTTATAAATGTAAATGGTCTCTGTGGGAATACATTATATCGTCCTTGGAAATATGGAACAAAGTGTGGCAGTGAATCTATGGAGCTTTGTAATCTGAGCATGAACAAGAGTCAGATTTACGATTTTCCACTATGCTTGAAAATACTGTGAATTAACAGAGCCGAGATGAATGGATATCTTCATCTAGCATCCGTGGGCTCTTTGATCTTCAGAGAGGTGGCATTACAAACTGTCATACAGCAGCTGTTTCCTCTCCTGTGCTTATTAATTTGTTCATCCTTCCCTCACGTCATCGCTGTCCTCACTGTCCTCACTGTTTTTATTCTCATTCCCCCAAAACAACGTTTAAGTTGTTAAGTCTCTTCGGCCTCCTGAGCATGAATAAGTAAAATGGCGTGAAAAGGTAAAGCAGAGATGTTTAACCTCCTCTCCTGGAGAAACTATGTGTGCTGTCTATCTCCCTAACAGGAGCGAATAATAATATGCTAACGTTGTTCTAATAATAATAATAATAATAATAACAATAATAAACAATGTTGTTGGAGAAGGCAACATATTGTCTTGAATAACCAAACAGAGACGAAAAGCGAGAGTACTTCTGTGTCTAATTTAAAAATGTCTGCCAGACAGAACCAGAGAAGGGAACAGAATATAACATTTTTGATGCATAATTTCATAAAGGCAGTGATACAGGCTGAAGGGGGTTTGTGGGTCTCACTAATAGTGTGTGACATCCAAGAAAACAGCAGTTTTCAAAAGCCTCGGAGAGCCTCGCCTTCTGCATGGGCTTTTCTTCCATCAGGCTTTAATTACTAAGCCAAAGGACTTCTCCAGTCTCAATTCTGAAACTTGTTTTTCTCACACAGTCTTTACAGCGCTTATTCTTCGGGGCTCCGTGGGGACTCCATGTGCGAAGGAGAGGGTGCTAGGAGCAGAATGGCACTCTAATTCTATCCCCTTTCCCCACACCCATCTCCTCCACCCNNCCCCCCACCCCCCCATGCAGATCGGCGCACGTATCCAGTGGCAATCAAATACACTCACTGTGATTCGATTTTAATTATGGGGCTTTTCACACACTTTAACACAACCTTGGGCGATGTTGGAAGAGCCGCATGATACCGAGTGCTGAGAGACGAGCGTATGGACGTGAAAGAAAGCTTTAATAAAAATGTGCCAACTCATTACTCACTGTCGCTCCATCCAGTCATGTGTAATGGATAAATGGACACGCTGGCAACACCACTGAATTGGTAATTTGCTTTTAGTGATGTACTGTTATCATTACATCTGCAGCAGCTGCCGAGATCATTTCTTCACGAAGCCTCCAGGACTTCGCTGGCTGGAAATCTCCCTTTCAAACTCCACCACAGTGGGAGAAGAACTCAATAACTGGAACAAATCCACTCTTCAGACCCAATACGCCAACCAAAGTGTTGCTTTCTGTCGCACACCCACACACACTGACACACAAACACGCTTGTTGTTTATCCTGTTGAATCATACCACTGTCAGAGAGACAGATGATATCTGTAACACTCAAAGATGATGCTTTTCAGCTCAATTCCCCTCTCAGTTAGCTTTCATTAGTTCCCTGCAACACCTTCTGAAAGATAATTTGTCTTGTACACAATATTCAACAAACCGGAGGGAGAATGGCTGCAATTAAAGCAGGAGATATGAGGCAACAACAGTTTGTCATAAGCCCCTGTGCACATGCTGAATGGGTGTCCGAGCCAGACACACACCCTCCACTTCCTCCAACACCTCCAGGTTAAATAGGTTTGGGACTCAAACACAGGCCCTTCGTGCAGTTCCACACCTTGCACCAACTGAGCAGCAGCAGTCATGGAAGTACTCTCCTTAAGAGCTGTCTAATTGTAGCAAAAATGAAAATCAGAAATTCTTCAGATGTATAATTTCTTCCCTTTCTTCTTGCACGTGAGCGTAGAAGAGATTTGACAAGGAACCAATTATTACCCATTGTCATTAAATCTGCAGCAGCCTTTTGTTTTCCAGACTTCTAAAAAGAATCTACAATGCGTTTTACACAAACGAATGTATTTATCATTTATTTAAACGCAAGTTGAAATGTTTTCTTTAATAATTCATTTGTACTTAACATTTGAGAACATCGGGATGTGCAGTGAATGTTACAGTAGCAACGCAATGCAAATTAGAAGTACAGAATATGCTAAAAAGAACATCACACACACATATTTTCACATTGTTGTTTGTCTATCGGAGGCCTCAGATTGTTGTTCTATTAAAAAACAGGGGCCCCCTGGTGCGTCACCACCAACACACCGGCAGTAGCATCAGCACAAAGCGTTATGGAGAATGAAGAAGGCTCACAGTGTCCTACATTGTAGCAGCTCCCATAATCCGCGTGGGCTGATTTTTTCATTTCCACCTGGACGTCTGCCAATCCAGAGGATTTCTCCACTGTTGACAACATTACATTGCCCAGATGAGAGGACGTATCCTTCCATGTGTATTATGGCTACTCCTATAAATGATATGGCGAACCAACTGGGAAAACACATTCATCTCTGTTAGAATTTGCGTGAGCAGAAACATAAAAATAGTGAGTTTTGTTGATCTTCATCACAGATTAAAGTATGGTTTCCTTATTAAGGAACATCAACGAAGAAGAGTGCATGACCTTGGCGGGGGGTTACACTCCACTCCGACTTCATCACTAATGCAGTGCGATGGTATTTTAATCAAACATGCTTCAACTGTTCAAACAGCTGCTCAGCTATTCTGTCACATTGCTGAGCTGCTGCTTTAATTGCCACACCTCTGGAACTTGTTCGCTCTTTTATTGGGTGCAAAAGGACATTCAGCCGCATGGCGGAAACTTGAATGGGTACTGCACACGAAAGGTGACTTTAAAACAATGACGGCAAACACATTGTTCTTTTTCTTGCGTCCCTCACTGTCTGTGCTGCTAGTGAGCTGTTAGTGCTTTAGAAGCTGACAAAAAAGTTTGAATTGTCCACAAGCAAGAGCACGTATGGTTCTCACAAAAGGCCATTCACCATATAAACAAAGCATTTCTATAAGTACTTCTTTTTTTTCTCTTTTAACATAAGGTGCTGCTAATGGACAAAAATCATGAGCAGAAAAAAGCAAGAAAAATACACTTTCTACAGGAAAGACGTCTCTTGATTTTACATTGAAACATTGTTAACAAAGACACTCAAAAGAGGAACAATCACAACATGTTGGTGACATATCCAACAAGTCCTTACAATGTTGAGTGTGCACTCTCACTTTTATAACATTCTGCGCTGTCCAGTAACCTACTGCATCATGTTTTTTCTATTCTATATTCAACTGCAATTTTTTCTAACGTGGATAGAAGCGTTTTAATGGCTTTTGTACTAGTGACTATACTATAAGGACAGTCCACAAGGAGGAAAAAAAGAAACTCTGGAGGTTGGTACCAAAGTTAATGTCTTTGTTGCCTCTTTTGCATTGTTTCCTTATGAGGCTCTAGCACCAGGCTTTACATCAGTACTTGACCGTTTGTCAAAGAGAAACAGCATTGAAACAAATGTCCACAACATTAAGGACTAACATAAATTAAGCTGCAAAAAGCGCCAATCTTATTCGCTAAGCGATGCCAAAATCCATTGATTTCCTACACTTTTTTAAAAATATATATCATATCCATGGATCAAAACTATTCTTCTTGCTCAGTGAGTGGCGATTAAGACCAAAGTCTATAGCAACATTCATAATGTCCATAGAGTGCTGCTCTCATTAGACATCCCCTCTACATCGAATATGACACACTTAGCTTTGAAAAACACCAGCGGACCGGCGGCTGCTCACCGCCCACACTCATTCATAAACACAGATAATTACTACCCAGATGAGGAATTAAGGATTGTCCTTGAAGGTCAAGCCCAGTCCCTGCCCTCACTGGGCACTCGGCTGGCATCCACTGCCCTGTCGATATGCCAGTCCCGGGCAGCTGTCCGGCATCGCTATTAACCTGAGCAGAGCCAGCCCATCCATAAAGCTGTTTGGGATATGGCAGCTGCTCAAGGGGCAGAGAGGTATTAAGCATAGATTTACAAGAATGAAAATGTCCTCCCTCCCTCATAATCTCTGGTCTTTTTACACGCAAGACAAGCCATACGCACATGAACACACACACACACACTCTTACGTAATGTTGTCAGCACGCCGCATCGGCTTGTTTGGACACAGCACACGCACTCTGTGTATTGACAGAAAGCATGCACTGTCACTTCTGAACTGACATCCGTTCACCGCTCGGGCTCATGCATAATATTTAGACATTCTGCCATGTTGGGATGTCTCAAAATAATCAACAGCAAGGGTTGCTCTTGTCCACTTTGAACTCGCGAGCGCCCACCTCATTTCACCGCAGCTTCTGGTTCGGTGCCTCATTGCTCTTTAAACAGTGAGGAGGCTCACAGCGTGTAGTACTCCACCATGTAACTCAGGAATAGTGTTCCGCAGCACATCAAAGCCTGTTTGAGCTCACATTCACTACGAATATAGTGCAGCATTGTCAGTATAAGGAATGCAACCAAAAAGAGCTGTTTTCAAAGAAGAGTCAAATGAAAGCTGAGAAAACACAGAATGACAGTAGGTCATATCATTACAGTAGACTGATGCAACAGCATATCTTCTTCGGATGAGCAGACTAATTTGAAGTCTCCTGTAATGTCCTCAGGGTTCAAATTGAATGGACACATCAACATGTGAGTCCAGTAAACATTGAGTCTTTGAGACCACGCAGTCGGAGCATATAAATATGTAAAAATGTTGCGCTGATACCCTTATCCTTTGGGATTTGACTGAAGCAACAAACAGTCAGAATACATAGCTTCTCCATCCCAGTGGCGATACTGGCTTTCCTCACATCAGATCCTTTAGGAATCAAACGCACGATCCTCACAGATCTCCAGAGCAGCTTTGCTTGCACCACCAAACACTTCCACATTAGCATCAATCCAAGGGACCACGTTGCCCGGCATGTAAGCCGAGCAGTTGGCCAGACCCATGATGTCCACAGGTCGCAGTACTCGGTCCCACATGTTGAACTGGCTCAGCTCGCCCACAAAGGCCTGGGTGGCGTCAAAACGGCCTCCAACTATGTCCTTCATGGAGAAAGAGAAGATGAAAGTTTATGAGTTAACTTCTGACAGAAATGTAAACAGGCTGTAATTAAAACGAATCAATTCTGTTTGATTTTCCTCAAACTGCCAAACGAATATTTTTCAGTGTGCTGCCACTTTAAACTATCCAAGTGTTGTGCAATCTCCAATATTGTGCAACATGCAGCAATCTCACCTTGTGTGAATGACTGAGACCTACACAGCTCTCCTTAGGCTCCAAACTAATGCAGTATGAGTTAATGGCCCTCTGTGGACATTATTCACACGTCACTGTACATTTTTTAACTTTATACATGGTGCTGTCATGGAGCTAACCGCTAGAATAACCCGCAAACGCAGCTCCCAAGGGCGTAATGGTACAGTTACAGAGATAGATGAATGAGGTAACACTGAAAGTACCACGATAGCGTGAGAAGAGCCTCTGTGCCTCCTCTCCCCTGCTCCCTGCTCTGCGCCTCCGGCACTGAGCTCAGGGGAGAATACACACAGGGATCTTACAGACAAAAACACACACACACATACTCATGCATGCACACACACCTGTTCTTTACCACCTAAGCTTCTTTGCTGTTCTCACCTGCTCCTGGCCCAGGATGATCACCCCTCCAGGTTTAATTGGGTGCCAGGGGGCCAGGTTGTCCCCGGTGCCCAGACGCTCGCCATCCTGGTAAGCCTCCCAGAAACCATCTCTGGTCGTCCAGGTGATGCAGATGTGGTGCCAGCGCCCGTCACTCACTGACAGAGGGAGCTGGGCCACCTGGTCAGGGGGTTTTAGGGCAAAGGGTGAGCGACACGTGGGCAAGGAGGCAGGCCAAGGAGCAAGGAGCAAGGAGAGGGGGGGTGTGAGGGGGCAAGATGAGTCAAGAGAGGTTTGCGATTAATTGCGGCACGTTAGAAACAAGGACAGCAATTAGAAGGGTTAGGGCTTCAAAGAGACAGCCCTCTGCAGAGAATTCTCCAGATGAGCCAGAGCGACATATAAAATTTAGATTACCCAGGTGACATCAAGGGATAGAACATCCTTCAAAGCAGTCGGGTAGCTAACAGCAAAACAGTGTCCTCTTATGCTTTTGTGCTTTGTTCATAGATCAAAGAAAAACAACTGGTTATTTTACCAACCAATGACATCATAGTCCTCCGAGGATACAGCGCAAAACACGAGTGTGTAACTCATTAGCCTTTTTCTTATGAGCCTACAGAATTACTTCACACTCACGTCTTGTTGCAGATACAGCTGCAGATACATATAAACCTGAAAGTATGGCAAGAAACGCAGAAAATAAATTCAAGTCACTTGCAATTACAGAGGCAATTGACCCGGTTAAGAACGCCAGGTGGCATTTTAATGCCACTGGGACTACAGGGAAAATTGGCAGCATTATTATAAAATCTCTCCGAGTTGGAGCAGTCTGAGCCTCACTCACTGTTTAAAGATTTAGGGTCTTAAAATGAAAAATAAATCCTTGTCAAATATTCTGCAGAACTTCAGTTATGACAGCAGTGATGTTTCGTACATAAAGAGCCTCATATTGAAACACCATATCCACAGGGCATACACTACAATGAATACATGACTCACTTCATTTAAATGACTACAAATGATCTCATTCTCAAAACATAAAAGGTACAATTTTGCAGTCATTACATAGTAGACATAATTATTTTCCTGTAGGCCTTTTTCAAATTAGACCTGTCATGGCGGGAAAGGCACAGGTGTGACTTTGCTCTGTGTTTCATTGAGCTAACGTGTACAGTACCAGGGCCCTGGAACTGGTACCTAAAAGTAATGCAGGTGTGCTTCTCCTGCAATAAAATGTCAAAATGTCTGCTGCGAAAAAGGCCCATGATGTATTTTACTTATGGTTCAAAGAACATTTTGTTCTTCAGCTCTAAAAGGCTGCAAATACGGTTCTGCAGATAAGTGTAAAAAGTTTTTAGAAGGTCATATAGGAAGTAAAGAAGTCAGCAAACTATCTGCTTCCAACCAAGAGTGATAAAAAAAACATGAGCAGCCAAAGAAAAACATGTCGACCATTTAAATTTTGATATTTTGGTATTGGGAAAATTCTGGAATAATCCAGAATAATCTGCATTGAAAAGTTTTTTCTAAAATTTGGAAAATGGTCTTCCAGATAATACCAGATTTATGAGCATCAGATTACACGTGCACACTTGCCAAAAGAACTCATTTTTAATGTTGTACAAGACCAGCTGAATCCATTACAGATTAAACTCCTGGCAGCGGCATTCAATTGGAAAATGGAGATGCCATAAGCTTGTTTTACTTGATTTGAGCATTGGAGGAAAAAAATCACAAGATATCAACAATTTTCCTGAACAAAGAGAATGACTAACCTGATGAAGATGATACTTTATAACAATAAAGATTCCCTCTCCGCATAGTCACCCACAAATGCAAAATACAGACAACGTTGCACTTTTTAATACTGTCGGGGCAGCTTTCTGCTTCCTTCTCAGTATGCAGCCAAATCAGCAGCATAAACAATGTGCCCCAGTGGACCCTGTTATCACTGTGAACAAGTTCAACACATGGATGTGCTGCTGCACATACTCTAATCATATTCACAAATCTCGTCTCACTCTCCCTCCATCTCGCTGCCTTTTGCTCCTTTGCTTTCTCCGTTGCTAGCGCATTATAACTTCCTTTTCCCCAGCATCTTCTGATGTTTCACTCTTCCCCCCTCTTTCTTCTCTGCACTGTCACCTCCAAAGCTCTGCAGCTTTTCTATTTCCTACCTCTTTTCCTCTTTTTCCTCTCGTACTCTCACCCCTTTCTCCCACCATCTTTCTCTCATCTGTCTGACTTGAACGCATGTATAATGCATGGTGAAGGGAAAGCTGTGAGGAGACCTGCCTGTGTCAATAACGCCCAACGTAAACAAGACAGTGGGGGAATAAAAATCCTCTCCAGTGCAGAAACATTTCACCAAAAAAAATCCCCCCAATCCCAACTCGCACTGGTGCGGAAGCAACTGTGCCATCAGGAAACGACATCGACATAACAATTACAATTCTTTTCCTTTTAAGACTAAATGCCATAAAATATTCATGCATGCTTCCACCACTTTGTTTTCTGTGGTGTTAATTGAAATCCCGTTAGTTGACTGAAAACTCACAGTACGTGACTGTGTAGCAACAATGATGATGTTGACAGAAAGCAAAGAAGACGAGGCCTTCAAATGAGCACACATGGCAGCATAAGTTCTCTAATGAATTACTGTTATTCTTGGGTGTGTGGAATGTGGGTCAATGATATTAAATGTTTATAAGGTGCAAAATTAAATATTCAGAGCTGGTGGTCAGTGAATCTCCTCTCAGCTGTATCGTTATTGTGCTCCCATGTAGATATCGTAGTTATCTGCTTGTTTGACACCACAGCGCAGACCAACATAAACATATTCATGTGTTCTCTGCATTTTAACAAGCATCATCGCTGATATACGTTTGCTACCATCATTACAACAGGCAGTGTTGCCAGGCAAATAATAAGTGATTCTGAGCCTCTGAGTACATCCTCCCCTCTCAGAAAATCAGGGCAGAGTGAAAGAATCAGAGTTGTTATCAACAAATAATTAAAGAACACTGCGAAGCACGTTTCTCATTATGGACCTACCTTATCATTAACTAGTAGCTCAATGGGGTTGTTCCCCCATTCGATGAGGACTATCTCGTTGGCCTGGCCCGGCACGCCGTAAGAGAACGGGGTCCCTATGCCGGGACTGGCACTGGACTTGAGCCACATGCACACAGTGAAGGCGTACATTTCTGGGAGGCTCTTCTTGATGCGTCCATACAGGTAGTTGGTACGAAGAGGGAGGGACACCTTGAAATCCTCAGGTGACTTGAAGGCATTATTACC
The DNA here is from genome assembly GCA_003416845.1 of Oplegnathus fasciatus. Classification (NCBI taxonomy): domain Eukaryota; kingdom Metazoa; phylum Chordata; class Actinopteri; order Centrarchiformes; family Oplegnathidae; genus Oplegnathus; species Oplegnathus fasciatus. The sequence continues at coordinate 660,999 of NTHP01000112.1, read as the reverse complement.
TGTTAATGGAAAATGAGCATGTATGGTTAAAAAGTTCACTTTGGTGTGTTATGACTTGATCCAATCAATCTTCTTTTTTGTCTCTTCTTCTTCCAATGATGATGCTGAAGACTGCAGCGGGAGGTGTCTGAGGATGGTGACACAAATAAGGACATGGAAGGGCGTTTAAATTTAAGATGAGGATGAGGAAGATGAGGCTGAAGGTGAGGATGATATGTGAGAAGCATGTTGGCTGCTGGCAAAGTAAACATAAAGCAAAGTAAGGTTGGCCAACTGCTTCTAATATCACATCAGGGAGAATACAAGTGATTTTTAGCTGTGGGCTAGCATACGTAAGTCATTCTGTCAACCAGTCTGTGATCTGCAAGAGGAAAAATCAATGTCCCATATTTAGTCCCAGGACACAACAAGACCAAGAGTCTACAGCCACGCTAGCGGCTCTGTGAAGTGCTTATGCACAGCGGTGCTTTCAGCCAGATGTTCACATCAGCATGCTAACATGCTCGCATTAATAGCATGTTGACATGTTCACCATCTTAGTTGAGCATGTTAGCATGCTAACATTTGCTAATTAGCACCAAAAACAGTACAGTTGAGGCATTAGTTTTGCAGCTATTTGGTCATGAACCAAAGTATTGGACAAATTTTGACCTGATGATGGCGCTAGATGAAAAGTCAGGGGATCACCAAAGTGTTTACAATCCATCCTGAGGTGAGCCAGATTTCATGGCAGTCATGGTGGCGCTAGATGAAAGGTCAGGGGATAAAAGTTATGGCAGACCGACATTGCCATCCCTACAGCCATGCCGCTAGCATGGCTGACAATACAAAACCTATGACTATTATTTCCAGGCTTTCATGTTAGTGCTTTAGGGGTTTCGCACTGGGTCAGCTGCGGCCAAATGCATCACAGTTCATAAATGATGTGGCTGTTGGTCAGTTAAAGAAAGATTAAAGAAAGAGTTTTAATATTTAAATGACCCTGAATAAAGAAATGAAGAAGAAATGGAGTAAACATGAATGCTAGATCATGCATGATCAAGACAGAAAGACAGACAAAGGGAGAGAAGCTTGCTGAAAGTTTAAAGAGAAAATGAAAATAAAGCAGGAAAAAAGCAGTTGCGAAAACCACACACACACACACACACACACACACACACACACGCTACTTTGCAGTGGGTTTGCACCAAGGAAACATGTTGCATATTTTAATGGGATTGAACCACAGTTTTATCTGTGTTGAGCAGAGTATTTGAGGCTTCGCTGCTGTTAAAACCACCATTTCTCTGTTTTTTGTGGTGCAGCTGTAACACCAAATGAAAGCTCCACAATATATTGGCTCATGTTGGAAGCAGGGTTTGTCCAAGAACCACCAGTCAGACCACTTTGACCCACAGCTCAACACAAAAGGAGAAAAAGGAAGAATAAACACAATAAAAAATGTGTTTCATAAAGAACGGTCCTCTGCCAGTACCTCTGGGCTCCTCCTATACAAGCTCAAGCTTCTGAGGATCACGGGCTGCTGGACCAGTATTCTTTATTGTGAGTCCCAGACAGGGACAGTGCATGTTACAAATCCATTGTAGAGCTTTCAGTGGTGGAAAAGGCCTCACATTTCCAGCTGACAACACAACAGCATAAACTCCAGCCTCAAAAGTAACTGCAGAATTGAATCAACACCTCTCTGGCACTGTCTTGACGTAAATTGAACTTAATAAGGCTCACAAAGGTAGCATTTATTAAGGGGCTATTGTACTGACTCATTATATTACATTATACCAGTGGGTGGGCTATTGCGCCCACCTCTTTTAAATCCGAGCAATTAACTTTGGCAAAACCTTGTATCCTCAAACAGCCACAGACCGAATCGGCCGAGCCTCAGGGAATGTGGGCCTACAGGAAATGTCCAGTGAGTGTTGAGATAATCTTCTAAAATAATTTTCCTTTGGGCAGAGATATATTTGTGTTGTTTCGACGTCTACCATCAAAGTGATACCCCGGAGTGTGGACATCCCTCCAATATTTCTTAGACTAATTAAGCATTCAATGTTGCTTTCCAAGCCTTATTTTCAAGACCAGGAGCCGCGCTGAGAATGGCTCCAAGAAAAAACTATGTTGTGAGGTTTTTACTTGCATCATCAGAAATTTGCAAAGGGATTGACTAATTAGTGTTAAATCTGGCAGACAAAAAAAAAAGAAAGAAAAAAAGTCTGGCATTATATCTGGCCAACATTTCACAACACCCATTGTATCACTTACTTTTCTCAAGCTCAGTGATCCTCTCCAGGAGGGAATTGAGAGTGCTCTCAGTGCGTTGGCGGTGGGCCGCTGTTTCATTGTAGAGCTGGCTCTTCTCCTCCTCCAGCTCAGCCACCTTCCGGAGGAGCTGGGTCTCCAGCGCCCCCAGACGCTGCCGCAGCAGCTCCCGCAGCTCTGGCGGCAGGGGAGTCAGTGCCGAGACACCTCCAGCTGACACATTTGTGCTGGGGAGACGCAAACTCTGCTGCTGGGAGGCCGAGTGGGAGAGATTGCAGCAGAAAGGAGGTAGATAGATAGATAGATAGATAGATAGATAGATAGATAGATAGATAGATAGATATAGTGTGGGGGGAGAGAGGAGTAACACATACAAACAATGACACAGACATTTAATCCAGTTAATCCTGTGCACTGAAACAGGCATTCATTTCCCATAAAGACCTAGATTTGCGGTAGACGACTGATCTTATCTACCTTTTAGGTCTGATATCCTTTTAGCACCATTGTTTTTGACACAGCAATATCAAAATGAAGACAGCGTGTCCCTGTGGCGGACTTTGATTGGTGACCTGCCAAACACCCATGGCTGGGGCCGGGTATTAAAGGTAGACGCCACGTGTGACGTCA